>JZLH01S0603171.1:15536-54362 GCA_001188425.1 Eucidaris tribuloides | reverse complement strand
AGTTCTAACAGTGCATTGCCAAATACGGTATATTATTAAGCCACGCCCAATCATGCAGTAATTTTTTTCTATGACATGGAATAAAAGCGCCACTTGTCATTTGTCCTACTTAATGCTTATTCATTGCATGTGGTAATAATCCGATCTCGTAGAAACTGGCACGTGGTTACCTTCTAATCTATACCGGGAATATAAAAAAGACTAGTTGACCTACATCAGTCCTTCAAATTCTGGAGAAACTTTAAAGACCGTGAGGTATAATTTAAACACTGTCAATAAAGCTTTGTTCTGAAATAGTGGAGCTAGCATGAGTTATTAAAATGTGGTAATGAAAATTTCTTTGTTCTGAAATAGTGGAGCTAGCATGAGTTATTAAAATGTGGTAATGGAAATTTCTGGATGGTTTTAAGGTGGAAAATTTGGTAAGGTTTGTCGGGATAGACTAACAAATTATTCTATCACGTCAACCACGAATTAATTAAAGTTGTGTGGTTTTGATGATTTTACAGTGAAACTATAAGCAGACACTCTTCATGAAGGTATTGATTACTACCCAAGTTTTATGTCTTAAAGGCCAACAGAACGTAATCCGGTGTCTTCGTACATTAATGATTTGCCATGTACCATCTATAATGATGATGATGATGATGATGATGATGATGATGATGATGATGATGATGATGATACTAATAATAATATTATTATTATTATAATAATGATGATGATGATGATGATGATGATGATGATGATAATAATAATAATAATAATAATGATAATGATAATAATAATAATAATAATAATAATAATAATAATAATAATGATAATAATAACAATACTGTCAAATACGAAATATTAAGCAAAAAATTGACTCGCATTGTGCTGGGCCTCCGTGTACCATATTAGATTAAAAAGGGTATAGACTGTACTTTATTCCGTCAACGTTATCTTTTTTGGGCAAGTCCGTTGGATTTTCCCAAACAGTCACGCCACGTAACTTAATGTGAACACGACTGCTTTAGGACAATCCATATGAAGAGTGGTCGGTATGAAGTTATGAAATTGATGTGTATTTAGTTGCTGCTGTATTGTATGGAATTACACGTTTGCAGGATTGCCAATGCCCCATCCCACGACCATTCCCATGGTCTAGTATAAGTTATAAACTGCCCTTTAATTTACCTCAATCCCGAGAGAAGCGAGCTGCGTTCGTAAGTGTCTAGACACACACCTAATTTAAGATCCTAAACTGCCTTAGGATTAGAATTTAAAAGGAAACAGAACAGTCTAAAACTTAGACTACCCATGGTCGTAAACCCTTTCATATTAAAATACCCCATCGCAATCCGGTGTTGCTCCGGTACTGTTCCGGATCGGCACTCTTTAAATTCCCTTTATATTATTCCCTTCATTATATTGACATCTGTCTCCGTCTCAGCACCGTATCAGCGTCGGACCAACGGCTGATTAATGTTCAAATTAACGTGACTTTACCAACCTTAATTAACCCAGGTTAAGTTAAGCCGCATTATATCAATTCATATCTGAAGGTAGTTTCACTCCGGAGCAGCTTGGGAGCAGCACCGGATCAACACATGATCAAGTGCGGTCTGAAGTGAACACCGCCCAGTACTGGAATAAACTTCTCCAGCTTAGCACAAAGGTCAAAATCCAGTATACATTTTAAACATTACAAACACCTTATCAACAACGGATTGACTTCGAATCAAATCGGTGGGGCCTATTACTAACTTCTCGTCTCCCGATTTGTTCATGGTTTTGTTTTCTCGCAAAGAAGCAAGTTACATTGGCCTGAAATACCCTCCATGCAATGAGTTGTGATCACCTGGCCTGTCCAACCACACCATACTCGCTACCGGCCTGGCGCGCGAGCGGGAAATGCACTATGGACATGACCTTTCCGTTCTTCTTGAGGTATTTTAATCCGGTAGTGACCAAGGTTCTATTTACCCTGAAATTGACCGGGTGTTGATCAGATGATGCTCCGGAGATGCTCCAGAGTGATACCACCTACTGAGGTGGTTTAATTAAATCTGGCTTATTAACCCGGGTTAAGTCACTTCATATAGAACTGTAATTGGGTGTGCTGAGACGGAGACAGATGTCAATATGACGGGAGTTATATATCATTACAGACGGTGGACGGAATTCCAATATTTCATCTTTTTTATGTTGACCTACATTAAATATTCTAATAAAGAAATGAATTATTAAATAAACTGGAAAGCAAACCATTTGCACAATATCGAGTTTGTCTAAGATTTACACTTAGCTGCGCGCCAAAATATGTAAATGGTCTTCTTTACTTCGCATGTGGTTGAAATGTTACTACGAAGATTTCAATGTCATCTCTTGTATCAAGAGGTGTATTATCAAAGTACCCAATTGGTTCGAAACAATTACTCGACGAGCGAGACCCCGTACTGCATCGTACAAAACCTCACGAAACAAGGTTGGTAGTTCTAAGAGTTACATGGAGATGCGCGCCAAAATCTGTAAAGAATCTTCTTTACTTCTCACGTAGTTGTTAGGATGTAAAGCGAAGTGGTTTGACCCAATTCGTACTTGACGAAACAAATGGATCCTCTGCATCGCGCCAATTCACATGGAGTGATGCCCTGAAAATATCCAAGAATCCAACACGTGAAGACTGATCTGTCAGAAGCATAACAGTTGCGATTCCTTTGTAGATGGACTGATTACGAAAGCGAGATCGAAACGAATTGACGGACGGTCCGGCACCGTCGTTTTCCGCCACGTGGTCAGCCATCCTGAGACGTGTGCATCTGTATTTTGTGAGGTTGCTATGGCAACTTGACGAGCCTGTCTCTCCATATATTACGGAAAAGAAGACCAAGATGGATTACGGTGGTCATAATTATAGTTATTGACACTGGAGCAAATGCGTAAACCGCGTAATGAGGATATCGGCCCATTCTTGTGTTCCTGTAAAGACTCACGTCAACGCATGCGTTGGTAAACTTTGTCACTCAGTGGGACTCCAGGTATCGGTAGAAGAGGCGCAACAAGTTATTAGCAACTATTACAAACATGATTATCAAATAAGAATTTGAGTTTTCTTGTCGCATTATCAAGTGGTACCGAAGTGGCCGAGTTATCAATATATATTTATTGATATTTATCATCCAAACATTTACCAAGCTAGCAATAAACTCTCCATAAACTAGGAAAGGGAACACCTTGTTGGCAATAATGCATGTCTTTTCATCGTTGAATGTGTACCACATAAACGACCAAACGTTGACGTTAATACCAAGAGTAAGGTTTATCCAGGCGTCCACTTGATGGATCAGTTGAGTGGTTTCTTGCAAGATTTCTTGAAGACGTAATACGACTAAAACCAGCACATTGCACGCTATCGACAGAATACAATTGATAGGGAAGAGGATCGACAATGGATTCACACCATGTCCTTTCACGATATCAGTTGCATTATTCATCCTGCACGCAGTCGTCCAAACTGAAGACCAATCAATCTTAGTCCACTTCAAATGTTGATCAATTAATATTGCGATCTTACATTTTTCCAAGCAACCAATGTTCCCTAGAGTTTGCACAATTGACGTGACAAATTCATCATTAAAATGTAACAAATTTGATCATTTTTGGATTTGTTTTCCTACAAATATATGAAGTTGTCAACAGGGCAACATCTGGTTTGAAAATGTTGCTGCCTGGTTGATAACGTCAGTGACAATTTGTCTTCCTTTCTAGGTAAGTATTTAAAGGTATCCTTTAAAAGATTTAGCCATTTTGGACAGAGTATGATGTGAGATTATCCCTCGTCGTGCAGTCCAAGGTGCATAATTGTGAATCTTTCAAGAAATAGTGTTGTTGTTGATGGTAATCTGTACATGTTTGACATCTGTCAACAGTTAAAGTAACTTATTGATCACGTTTGCCTCAAAGAGTACGAGATGGAAATTCAATATCAGACTTGATGTAAACCAAGTGTTGCACGATCTCTCTGCTTGTTGAGACGATTTGATGGATGTAGTTTCTCCAAATAGCATACCACGTGAAATGCGTGACGAGAAGTATGTTCGGAGCAAGAATTTACGGATGCAGACGGTGAAGATAATGGAGTATACCCTGTTCAATACTGGAGTAGAAAGTGTCACCATATAATTGATAACATTTACTTTGTTTCGTCAGATTGAACCACCATTCGGTTCATTAGCTTTTCATCTATCCATGAGCATATTATGATGTGCATCCTGCATCTTCAATACATTTGGTCCTGCTGCTGTTATCAATGTTAACACAGAAATGTATCAGTCAGACTGCTTGCAAACACTACATCTGCAAGACAGACTAGTTTCCGAGTATGACAAAATATGACAAAATGCATTCCCATCCTACAGTAATGATACGATTTAATTACGTTTTCTTATTGGTTCTGACAGTGCTTACCGAATACGACATATATTTGACCACGCCCAGTCAAGCAGTGCATTTCATGCAGTAAATTTTATCATGACATGGAATGATAGATCACACAATTGAATAATACTAAATTTCACTCACGTGTCATTTTTGCTAGCATGATAATTATTCACTGTGTATGGCTATTGTCTGATCTTGCGGAAATTGGCGCGCGATCTGCTAATCTATAAACAGGATATAAGAAAAAAAATCGATCATCAGTCATTCAAATTCCATGATCTTGTACTTAAACACTCGCTGTCAATCAAGCTTTGTTCTGAAATACTGGAGTCAGAATGGGCAACGTATGATACTTGAATGACGGTGGAACGTATTTCCAGTAGGGTAAGGGGCTAGTGTCAAAAGAGGCATTGGGTACATGCAGATATTTTCACCCACATTTCTGCCAATGTTGCTTTTTTCGCTGTGGTATAACTTTGAGGTAAAAATTAAATCATGAAATGTGGATAATCGAGCAAGCGGTTTTGGAAAATTTTGAAATTTTAAGTTCTAAAACTCGATTTGTGGCCTCTTGTGGTGATACTATAACTTTGATTTTTTTTCAATATGATTATGTTGAGAAGATGTTAAGAAGGAGTGTAGAAATGAAGATAAAAACATGTATTTGCTTTATGAACAATGTTGGTGCATATTCTTTCGAAAAATATTTCATAATGATTTGCATTCTCGCACCTACGAGTTTGAAGGGCATATAGGCTGATTCCGTGACTGAGCACAGCAAGAAAGCAGTTTTGTGAAAAAATGTAATCTTTATTAAATCGTAAAACCATACTCTGGTTCAAAGTTCTTACCTATTCAATAACGTCTTTTTTTGTTTTTGAAATACATCTTGATTCTGAAAACATTATGAAATTGTTTTAATTAATGGAAGTGTGACAACCTCTTTGAGCTCATACGTTTCAGTATACTAGCTACATCTTAGTTTAATTACCTATACATTTTCAAAAAATCAGATTCTACTTTTCTTACGAATATTGCAATAGAGATGAATATTTGAAACGATAGTAATGAATATAATAGTGAATATGATGTTATACTATTGAACAATAATAATGCTAGTAATAATAATATTAATAATGATACAAATGTTTATGTTTGTCTACATGTCACATTGAATGTTGTTTGTGTAGTGTAATATGTAATGTATTGTATATTTTGTGGAAAAAATATGTAAACAAAACAAATATCCTGATATGGACAATAAATTATTAAATCTGAAATCTGATGAGTTAGTATACGATGTTCAATTTTAGAGTAGTAACTATGCCAACAAGCACCTGATCTGCTTGGTAATGGATGCAAATATACACATACTTCATGCAATCATGAGTATACATTAGAATATGCCACGTCATACACAGTTACGTTATAGAAAAGGGGCATTCTTCTCCTTAAAGAAGCAATTTTCTTTATTAAAGAATAATTATAAAGAAAAGAAGGCATAGTACCCTCCGAAAAGACACCCTTTGTGGTATGAACAGCATAAAATATAAGGTCATGGTAGGCCTACATGTATTTGGGAAAATCATGAGGGCGGCCCAATTTTTGCCACGCCTGAGGGCCCTGTATAATAGATGAGAGGTTGAACTATGCTCTTTTTACTCAGCCACAAAATGTGCCCATTCGTTTAACAATTTCCCACTTTGTGTCGCCTTATAGCACTGTGTGACGTGCCTCGTCATGGGCAAAAATAACCTTTGGAAATTAGAAAGTATTGTTATGACATAATGGTTACGTCAATATCAAGGGCAAAGTCTCTGCTTTCAAGTGCTCTTTGTTTTGTTCAGTTTGCTTGTTCTATTCCTGAGTTATGTTTAGTTAACAAAAAACCCGGTAAAATCACAAATATGTCACTTTCACTACAGTCAATGATAGTATCAGGCTGTCTTCCTGTAAAAGTGGCACAATATCGTGAGCTTACCCTTTTGTTGTCTAAACATATCTCAAGATTTAAGAAGCAAATTGAACAGAAAGTCATTTGGAAGCTAGGACTATGTAATTGATGTTGAAGTAAGCACATGTCACAGCAGTATTTTTTAACTGTCAAAGAGGACTCTTTTCACACACTAAGAAAAACAGGTTCAACTTCGCACCTTTTGCAGTGTTTCACTGGGAGCACCTTTACGGGTGAAACTTTACACCTTTCACATTGGGTGCACCTTTTAAGGTGTAACTTGACACCTTCAAAGGTCTGACAGGTGTAAAGTTGCACCGTAAAGATGCTCCAAGTGTAACATTGGTCTGCACCTTTCAAGGTGCAAACATATCTTTCTTAGTGTGCACTTGTACAATTTTTTGAGACGTGCTGCAACGAATGATTTGCCCAATCGTGTGTACAGACAATTTATACAATCGAAACTATTAAATTAACTCTTACAATGGCGAAAGTGCAAATATACACCACATAATGCACACGATGTCCATAGAGATGTAATTGATGTGGGATATTAACCATTTACACGCTGAATTTATTTTGAGGGGAAGATAATTGCAATTGTTCTTTTCATATTTTCTTTGAATTTTGCTTTCGTTATTGCGGTATTGAAAATGAAAGTTTTCTACAGATGTTACTTAAGCACATTGGTTATTCTTTAGTGTCTCCTATACAAAGGTGAAGGAACAAAATAATTATTTTGATTGTTCAATTTAAATGCACCATTGTGCACAGAATGATGCAACATTAATGCTTAAAGGGTTAAGAATTAACATTTATTTTCAAGCATGCACTCCAAATCTCCTTGAAAATAACTTATGACATCACAAGATCAGATGAAGGGTTTTAGCTGTAGGTTTTAACACCTTAGTAATGAAGAAACAACGAAGAGTCCAAAATGAAAGTCAGGTTTTCTTTTGTAAATTATTTGTTTCGATGATTTTATAGTTTGCCTCTATTATTTTAGGTTTCTATGAAAATGTTCTATTGGAAGACCCCTCCCCCGGTTGTGCAGATGCAGGGTAACTACCTTTAAGTTAAAAAACTTCTTAATAAGGCCTATTCGTGCATCACATCCCATACTTGGCATACATTGCGCAATAGTCAGATAGCTGTCTTTAAAAATAATAGTTTTTCGCTTAATACCAATAGGCTAAATACATGTAAACAACAACTGTAAATCACCCATTTAATGACAAATTGAATAGGCGTTAAATGGTGTACAGTGTGTACAAAAACAGGTAATCCATGTTTAGAGCTAAAATATTGCCAACTAGTTATATTATAAAGATTTATAAGAGCAATACCTCACTTGCATCACTGGTGTCAAGCATGACGGACTATATTTGCCTTGAAGAGAACAATGTCAAGTCACATTTTTCCAAGATTTGGCATTACTTGCATGAAAATGTGAGATAACATCTTACCTTAAAAACATGAACCCATTTATTGGTGTGTTAATTCTTTCATACTTGCATCAATGGTGTCATGTATGACCGAGTACACAGTGCTCTTGAAGAGAACAATATCAAGTCACACTTTTTCCAAGTTTTGGTCAATGGATGAAAGAATCAAGTCCATGATACAAGTGAGGTATCATTGGAACGGGGATGAGTTGCTCTTTAAGGATATTATACTGATAACGCTTTATGATAAAGATAGTTTAGCAATATTTCAGCTCTACATACGGAATAATTCTTTGATACATATTGTATGCAACGGAATGATAAATCGGTCAAAGAGACTGAGCCAAATTAGAATTTGTCTTTCAGGAGGTGGACCTAGAAAAGACTCTGAGTAGGATTGTCTTAGCTTCGCTGGTCGTGGCAATATACAAGATCGGTTTTATCCAGTTAATTGACGCCGCAACCGCTCCTACCCCATCGCGATACTCCTCCGGAAACAAAGATCTGCAGATCCATGGAATCCAACAGGCGTACAAAGATCCCGTGAGAAGGACCACGGTTGTAATGCCCCTGGTCGTCGATCGTAATCGAAACCGACGTCGAGTTTTATTTGAGTGATCCTCGAAGTCGCTAGAATGATCACCTGTGCTGTTTGTGGGTTGTTGTAGCGGAACGACGAGTCGTTGAGATTGTCTCCACGCAATATTTAGAAGGGTTATGTGGGTAAAAGTACTGATAATCAGCGAGATAGCTACGGGTAGTACCTGGTAACATTTTATGATGATGTCTGCCAACAATGTTGTTCCTGGTAATGACTCAACTATACAGGTGTCTATAAAGCTGTCAGCGAGTGCAAAACCTTCTACTGGTAAAAATGGTACGTTAAGCAACAAAATAACCACCAAAAGAATTACCAGGGCCACTCTTACTCGTTGGGGTTTCATAAGTGTATGATAACGAAGTGGACGAGTAATTAATAGGTATTTGTCAATGTTTATTAGACAGAGGCAAATCGGAGCAGCTACAAACTCGACGTATACTACAAATGGAAACAGCATATTTGTGATGGTGCATGTATAGACGTCGTTAAATGTGTACCAAACGAACGACCACGTACTCCAAGAAATTCCCAACGTTAAATTTATCCATGTATCGGCCTGATATAACAATTTTGTGACTTCTTGTACGGTTTCTTGTAAACGAAGTACCACTAACACCACCACGTTCAAGAATACTGACAGACCCAGGTTGATAGCGTAGAAGATGGTTAGAGGATTCATCCTTTCTGTCACGACACCTTGCGTGGTAGTGTTCATCTTTGTCAGTCATCTACTTTCGAAACGATTACTTTATACGTTCCCAACAGCTTGTCTCAATTCATCGACCTGAAGATTAATTTGAATGCATGATGACAAGCAATTCCATCAGCAAATCAATCGTGGTATGATAAATCAAATGGATTTAACTAAAAGTAATATTCATCATGTACGGTCTGTTCGCATCGATTTGCTCTACTGGTTTCAAACCAACGCTCCTGTAATTTACTCGATTCATCTTCACCTTCATAATTATATCACGCACAGAATATTACTCTAACTGCGACGGACTTTTAGAATGTGTTGAAGACAAACTATTTACATACCGGTGACGTGCGGATGTATTTGATGTAGTTTACTGACGGATGTATGTTCTGATGACTACGGGAAAGAATCCCAGCTTCTCTTTAAAAGCAGATAAGAAATGTCAATATCTCCGCGTTTGAGTGAAACGGTTGATGAACACTTTTAGCTGTAGAGCTGCGAGGTGTTTGCAGTAATACAACATTACTTCTTATGAAATATCATGGTAGCTCTGAAATGAGGTAACTCGACGTTTCCACTAAATTCCCCAAGTCGTCATCGATACATTATTATTGGTTCTGCCCGTCTGTATTATAATTTAATGTTCGTAGCCACGCCCCAACATTGCTACACGATACACGACTTGCAAAATCGATATCACAAATAATTGTTGGAGAAGTTTAAGTCATTGCGCATGTCATTGTTGGTATGAGAGCTTTTGATTTTTTTTTTATTTACTCAGTTGTAGACTAAGAACAAAATATGTTGGGCTGGGGTCTACGGACAAAGCGTGTTATATTGAAATCAAATCGTCTCAACGAGTTAATTCGAGTATTTAACTCTTAGCGTGCCATGGAAATTACAGCTCTATGGACATTATACACTCATGCGCATAATTATGGAATACTTTAGAGACATTTTAGAAGTTGCCATTTTTCCGTGAACGGTACATCTGGGATTAATATTATTTTGCTCTCCCCAGGTGAAACAATTATTATCTAAGTATTTTAGTAATGCTGAGCATTATGTAGCGTCCGACTCGACGCTAAAACCTGTGCTTATGAATGGCGGTATTGTTGTTGTTGTTGAGTCACGTGGTGGTTACGCGCATTATTAGACTTGTAACAGACAGTTCTGATGTTAATTTAATGATAAGTGACATTAGATCAAAATTATAATTTTTTTGGTGTTGTGTTTTTTAATTACTTTAATTTAATACTTTTTCATGATTTCTGGGGATTTAAAAAATAATCACTGTTATTGCGCTCAAATGTACTCTATTTTTTATTTTAGTCATCTCATGAAATCCAAAAATTGCTTCATATACTGCGTTTTTGTGAAATTAACACATGTCTTGAAAATTTTGGACTATATAGGAGAAAGAACTTAAGTATCAACAAAATATTCCTTAATTATGCGCATGGGTGTATGTATTGCAAGCTGCATATTGCAAATTTGGCATCCTAAGAGTTAAAGTGGCTGGTAGAAGGCCGTAAACATGTGCTGTAAGTAGAACCTTATTTAAAATCGTCTGCAACGTGAAAACCACAGGCTTATTTCATACAACATCAGAGTATCTGTGGCATTGTTTAATTTGTAGTTTCTTGTCAGTTTGTGAAGTGCAAAATGTCAAAAAAGGCAATGCTTTTTGATAATAATAATAATAATAACAATAATAAACCATGCTTATAAAGCGCATAACACATTGTAGAAATAATCTTATTTTAACGCCCCGTTGCTTAGAGCAATGCTAGCATATTATTATTGACACACACACACACACACACACACACACACACACACACACACACACACACACACACACACACACACACACACACACACACACACACACACACACACACACACACACACACACACACACACACACACACACACACACACACACACACATACACATGGATTTACATATTATAATACTAGAAGTTCAAGGGCATACTGTATACAACAAGTTGAAAGTTACACATCAGAGATGCAATTCAATGAATGTGGAAAAGGGAATTCATTAAAGCAGCGGATGTCCCAGAATATTGGGTCAACATAGTTATAATACAACATTGTATACCCGTCGACAGCTAGCTCTTAAGCAAATTTTAGTTACTGATACTTAATCCCACACGTTCCGTACGATACCGTGCAATAAGCTTTGAAATGCTTCACAATAAGTGCAAAACTTAGTGTCTATCATGTCGATTTTGACATTTTCAAAGATTATTGCTTTTAAATAAACGTCCATCACACTCGATAAATTAATCGAAATTCAATGTATAACTTAAACTTATTCACAATTTAAAACCCCCTAACTTTCTTGTCACATTTAAGAGTTTGAAATTAGTTTTTCTCGATAATTGTAAGAATTTCCAGATATTGCCAAGATTAAATTGACATAGAAAATATACTTTATTCATATCTCCTTTTAATAAATAAAACATAACTTTCTCGATGTTTCCTGTTTCTAGCACTGACTTGCTAAAATGAATTTAACTCATAATATTCTACCTTGTCATTGACAACATTAAAAGTTATTTTTTTATTTCTTTAATATGTGCCATGGTCGTGAGTACATCTGTATTTTTCACTTGTTATTTTTTGTTGCTTGTTGAACAATAAAAGGGATTTATAGAATTGTAAGTTTAACATGAGCAAATAATCAAAACATAATATTGTTTGTATAAGACACTGTGTGTGCGCGTGTTGTAGTGTGTATACATATGATCTTTATCCAGAAATATAAAATAATTTGTCGCAATTCATTTAGTATAGTGTAGGTGTGCAATAATCATTTAAGATGCAAATATATTTCAAACTAAAATTCATTCATCGTTTGCATATTAAAAAAATCACACACGTAAAGCAGCTATTTTTTTTGGAACACGAGACCGAGAAAAAAATGTTTTATTCCTTGTTTAATCCGAGTCTGTGCCAAGTTTGCCTTTCGTAGGGTTCTATACAAATACAGATTGTTGGTAATATATCAGGAAACAGTCAAAAATACCTTAAAAAGTAGCATATTCAACATATTCTTGGTTCTTCTAATGTCTATTGTCCTACTTACGACTGTCAATACGCCATTCAAGGTTTATACATTTGGATGTTTTAATATCATGCATCTTAGTGACACAAGATAAACACTCACACGCACATACACACATACACACATATACACACGTCACATACATATGCACACACATACTCCATCACACACACACACCATCCCCCCCCCCCACACACACCATTACACACACGCACAGGCACACACATACACACACACACACACACACACACACACACACACACACACACACACACACACACACACACACACACACACACACACACACACCGACACAGTCACAGGCACACACACGCACACACACACACACACACACACTCAGTCAAAACAATGAATATTGGCACTACTACTAAAATTTCATTTACTTGCAGAACTTTAACGTTTGAGTGAATTTTTAAGGTAATAAGTATAACTATTTTTAAAGAACAAATCACATCAAATTTCGTGACTTTCCTGTTTTCTGATACCATATTGGTAAAAAGAGAATAATGCATGCCAGAAATCAAGTAGAATGAAAACATGCTTGTTTCAGCATGAGTCATAAAAAATAAATGCATTTGCAGCAAATGAAAGAGAACTTAACCGAAGGTTCACACACTGCAGACTTCACACAATGACTTACCTGGAGTACAAAAATAAATTTGCTTTTCTCTTGGCAGGGTAATTATTTCTTTCGACTTTACTGCTTACCGAAATTTAAAGACACTTCTTTTCTGAATCATTCATCGCTCTTTTTCACGTATTATTATTAATATTGATTTACCATCATTGCAGATGACAGGACTAGAAAAGCGAACTTAAATCACTATTACCCATTGGCATCTAGCCCCATGAACCGATATGTATCTGGTGATAAAATTTACCATTTTCACCCTAAAAAATGAAGTTTTTGGCCCCTGTAGTGACAAATGAATCTGTATTTCCTTGAATTTCAATTTGTAATTTTTGCTAGATAAACGACTGTTAACTCTTACGTGGTTTTAAATAAAATGCGGGGAGGGCGTAAAAGGGGTCCCCTGCATTCATAACGTGTTGGTACAGTGGCTGCGAGGAGCTCCCTCCCTTTATAAGGAAATGCATTTCATCGTTTAAAAATGTGTATTCAAGTAAAGTAAGAAATGATGTTGAAGACTAAATTGTAAAACGACCAAATAAGGTTATAAACGTCATGGGGGAGGGTCTGGGAGAGGGTTTACCCCTCGAGTGTGAGAAATTTGCATTTTCACCTTAAAAAATCTACAGTTCCTGACCCAATATAGTGACAAATTCATTTGTATATCATTGACTTTCGATTCGTAATTTTCGCTAATCAAGCGAATTAACATTAGAAAATTTTTGTGTAAAGTGTTTGTTTGCCTTTTAGTTTCCAGAAAATTTTTATCACAATCGGGCGGGAGCTGGAAAATTTTATGGGAAAAGGGTGATTATAGTGGCAGGAACTCGAGAAAAAAAAGTGTAGGCAACAGCTGATAATGGGCAGATGGGTCAGGAGTTTGGAGAAGACTTGATATGGAGAAGCTACCAATTATTGGGTAGGAGATTGAATACGGGCAGAGGCTCTGATCAGGCTGGAGCTTGAAGAAAATTTGTGCAAAAATTGCTTGGAGCAGGAGTTTAAAGAAAATGCGGGCAGCTTCTTCCAAATAATAATTATAAAATAGCAATAGAATATTAAAAAAGAATACAGTTTTGTATTCAGTCATATTTTGATTTGAAATTAAAATGTTCTTTTTGCACAAACTGACCCAAAGTTCTTCTGATTATACCTAAACTTTGTGCCGTTTTTGCTCGAAATTTTGAGTTTTTACAATCTTTTTCGGGGCACAGTGCCCCCCTTCCCCCCGTCTCATACGCCTATGGGTAATTGTATCAAATTCCTATTTGTGGTCTTATTATTTATGGGGAGTTAAAAGCGGGAAATCCGCTACTAGGGTCTATTCTAAAGTATGGGTGAATCAAATTAAGGATGTAGTCATGTTGGGTCGTTGATGATTACATGCATACAACATTTGTCATACTACACGTGTTTCCAACTGTTTCAACATCGTTTCAAACTGACGTAATATTCAAGGGCGTAGGCTGAGGCAGAGGAATTGCGCTCCTAGCAAGAAAAATGAAATTTCTACACCTTTTCTGCTTTCAACAGATGATTTTGTACACTCTTAAAAATCCCGGGTCAGACTGACTCGGAAGAGAATCCGTTGGGGGCATATTCCAAATTCCGGGTCAAGGTTGACCAAAATATGAGTCAACCTGACTTGGATTTTGGTCAACCTTGACCCGGAATTTGGTTAAAATTGACCCTTTTCCGGGTGTGCCCCCAACGGATCCTTTTTCCGAGTCAGACTGACCCGGAATTTTTAAGAGTGTAAACTTAAGTTCCACCTTTGCAAGATATCCACCTTCTCACACCAATTAAGTTCCACCTCCCCATGATGTGCACCTCCCCATGCCGAGATAGACGAGCCTACGCCCTTTATATTAAACTTTACACAATTGGTAACGTCTCCTAAGTATAGCCTTAGCCTCTCTAGTGGTCATTATGTACACGATCGGCTTGATCCAGTTACTCGATGCTGACAGTGCTCCTACATCATCACGGTGATTCTCTGGAAACAGCGCTCGACAAATCCAAGGAATCCAACACGCGTAGAAGGAGCCGGTAAGAAGAAGAACGGTAGTGATGCCTTTAGTGGGCGGTCGAAGTCGATAGCGACGTCGGGCTGGTCCTGATATGTCTATGACGTGACCAGATTCCCTGCCGTCGCTCCTTGCATCGATGTCCGAATTTTGCCGAAAGGCATCATCGACGCGTTGAGATTGTTGCCACGCGACGCGCAGAAGGCTGGCGTGGATGATGGTAATGATGATGAGAGTTACAGACACAGGAGTAACTAAATACACGTAAATGATTTTATCCGCCAATTTGCTTGTCCCAGGTAACGATTCATTAATGCAGGTGCATATATAACTATCTGTTAGCGTGATTGTTGGTAGTGGCAGAAAAGGCATACACGCCATTAACACTAATCCCATGATGATTAAAAGACTCGATTTAACTCTTTTCGGTCGCATGAGTACATGGTAACGCAATGGTTGCGTGATCAGAATATATTTGTCAATATTTATGAAGCATAGGCAAATCGGCGCAGCAACAAACGAGACAAAAGCTACAAATGGAAACACTTTGTTTGACGCGATACATGTGCGATCATCGTTAAATGAATACCACTGAATCGACCAAACGCTCCAACAGTTCCCCAATGCTATGTTCATCCAAGTGTCAACCTGGTATAATAATTTTGAGACTTCGTGCAAATTCTCTTGCAAGTTTACAACGTGCAAAACATGTAAATTGAAGAAAAGCGTCAATGCAATATTTACAGCGAAATAAATCGTTAATGGATTAACATCCTCCGGAGCAATATTATCTGTCGTGTTTTCCATTTCCGGCCAATTCGATTTCAAACACGTTTCTCTTTATAAACCCGAACAGACGCTCGCCGAGTTGTAAAATTTATCAGTATAGGACTGAGACATGAAGATCTTATGAGCAAACTATATATCAGTCGTTATTGAAGTCGATGATGGTCCGCATTTTATCTCCAAAACGTCGTAGATAACTTTTACTGCACCATTTTATAACTAACGCAATATTTTATTATAAAATTGTCGAAATAGATGCCAATTTGTAGTTTCTCTCAATTTAGTTGCAAAAGATACTGTTTCAACTGAAAGTTATCTGTAACTGTGATAAGTATACATTAGATGTGTTGCTGTCGTAGGATTGTAAAATCAAACCGATTGATAACTAATAGTCCATCTTCAGGAAATCCTTAAAAATAATCTGGATATCTGCGAACTGTCTGTGATACATATGACGTGATCGTTAGCAAATGAACGTTTTAACCACGCCCCATTAGCTCAGAATGGGGAGCATGTTTTGTTATTGAATAATCACTCGTTTGCAGTTTGGCTTGTACATGCCGTTAGTATTCGAAAGCAACTGACGACGTTTGCAATTAAGGACTCTCTCACGAATAGATCTTTCAAAAGCTATAAATTTTGTGACACTTTATCAAACAAAATTACTTACAAAATCATCTCCTAGGTGTATTGCGTGCCACATATACGTTTGCATGATCAATTAGCTCGTAACCAAAGAGTGCAAGACTTACTCATGCTGCACTGTTTAACAGTTACAAAAAGACTGGAGAACCATTTGTTTATATCACTGCAACCTTGATTTACTATGGATAATGATAGAATCATTCATCAATAGTTATTACTCATTATTGGAAATACATTTTGGGTGTGCAGCACAAAAAAAAACAGGTCACATAAATATAATGTAATGATTGACGCGTATTCAATATATCTGATACGACACTTTTTCTTTATTTTGCCTGGCAAATTCCCATTACATTTGTTTGTACTTATTGCATCTATTCATTTATTTAATTACCTATCTATCTATCTATCTATCTATCTATCTATCTATCTATCTATCTATCTATCTATCTATCTATCAATTATCTATCTATCTATCTATCTATCTATCTATCTATCTATCTATCTATCTATCTATCTATCTATCTATCAATCATCTACCAATCTGTCTATATATCCATCTATCTACCATCTATTTATCTATTTATCTATATGTATCATCAATCAATCTATCTATCGGTCTATCTATCTCTCTCTATCTATCTATCTATCTATCTATCTATCTATCTATCTATCTACCTATATTCATCCATTTATCTATGTACTAATCTATTTTTCTATCCATCAACAATTTACGTAAACAATTATTGCTTTTTATGGGTTTCTGTTAACGCTAGGTGTTTACCAAAAATGTGTCTAACTTTGAAACTGGAAATGAATCATCAATCATCAATATAATGATTTTAAGACAAAGCATAGCACGTTTTGTCGACAAATCAATGTTTGTAGCTCCAAGAGCTAGATAGGAATAATTTAGTTTATTAAACTCAATCACTGTCCTGGGGAAACGAAAACATACAAGCGATAACAATTATATGCTGGTTTCAGCTGGAAAGAGGAACTGTTTATAGTTAGATATAAAATGTATAACTAAGATAAGAATGAAAATATAGACTTTAAACAAAATAATATTTATGTACAGGAAATGGAGCTGAACATACTACCATGCTAAACAGATCGAATTCTGTTACAGGCTTGGTTAAACCTCACGAGATTAATAGTCAGGAAAAAAAACACTATTTAAATTAACATATGTCTACATGAGTTCAACAATACCTAAGAATATAACAGTATACCTACCTGGCTTATACTATTTATATTTAAAAAAGAAATCATTATTTCCTAACAAAACTTCACCAGTCTCAAAATTACTAGTCTTGGGGAATGTTTAAAGCCCACGTACAGACTTGGTAAATGGTATAATGAGATTCTTTGATTTTATGTTTTTTTTATATAGACATGTATGATCTGTCAATGCCCTAAAAATTGCTCGCTCTGAAACCTAGTTTTCTATGGTAATGCATATACCGCTACAAATTCCGAGATAGTTTAAACATCACAATTTGTCACTATAAAGTTTTGTCTGTTGTCACAACAGAATACTTAAAGGCATTGTATAACAATGTTTCCAGTTTAAAAAATCTGAGCTACATGATTCCCCATGCTACCAGTGTCTCTGATACGGTCTAAAAATGAAGCTCTGAAAAAATTGCAGTTTAAAACGATCATTAAGTGCTTTAAACAAGTGAAAATCATTGAGAGACCATTCCAGCTTTCCCCCATAGACTGACCAAACTTTTGTGTTCTAAGGTGTTTATTTGTCCATTCAAACACTGTCAGATATGTCAGATAGCAAAGTTCGACAATTTTTTAAACGGGTCTTCCACAGGGATATATAGTGTCTTTAAGGGAAGATTAACGAAAAATGTGTCTAATCTAAAAAAAAAAAACTAAAAAAAAAAGAAACTATACTTGGGCTTTAAACAACATTTTTTATCTTTTCCACAAGAACTTCTGTAGCATTCGCTTGAGGTATAATAAAAACAATAACAACAATTGGGCACTGAAAAAAAAATGAAATTCATGCCCAATCTGGTTCAGGAAGCAATACTCACAGAGTCTATCCCCTCATATTTGCTTGCATACCTTCCAATTACTATTGGAAGATTATTCAAACATCTAAATCCACATAAATTCTTCCTATCAGCGGGATTCAGTTTAACCAAACACACTTAAAAATATAGTGTAATTGCGGTGTAGAAATTGATACAATAGCACACCCTAGTAATTACAATATGCACCTCTAATGGTATAAAATTACACCCATAGGGTGCAAAATGTAAGAATTACGCCCTATAGTGTTTAAAACTACAGCCTATAGGGTGTTGCTATTGTGTCAATGTTCTACACCCCAATAAATTCCTTAGTGTCAAAAATTTTCAAATTCTATCTTTGCTTGAATATTGCGAATTTGTATTGACATAATTTTGTCAATTTTGTTGGCAGATATCACTTTACCTCGAGTGATCCCTGAGGTCACTCTAAAATGAGTGAAAGTCAGTAAGTCACTCAAGTTCACTCAAAATTCACTCGAAATCTACTTTTTTTGACATCCACTCTTTAAAACAGTCACAATTTCACTCGTTTCTTAAGAGAGTTTTCCAAACTCATTAAGTGTCAATCTAAACTTGAATACAATGTGAAAATGTGATCCAAAATACAGTAGCCCGACTCTTAACCCAATAGGTTATTGGGAGTTAAGAAACATTGCACAGGATCGAGTTTTCTAAGATTTACACATAACTGAGCGCGCCAAAACCGGTTTAGGATCTTCTTTACTTCACTTGTTGTTAGGATGTAAACCAGTGGTTTGACCCAATTATTCGACGACGAAAACGTCCCTACTGTATCGCGCCATTCCACGGGAAGCGAGGCACGGAGTATCCAGGGGATCCAACAAACATAGACAGATCCAGTCAGCAGTATTACGGTTGCAATTCCTTTCGTCGATGGTCGATTACGGAAGCGATCACGAAATCGACGTCGACTGTCACCCTCATTTGCTACCAAGTTACTTCCATCTGGAGCAGAGTGCTCTGTACTTTGCGAGTAGGTAACGGCAACCTGTCGAGATTGTCTCCATATTATACGGAGAAAGCTAAGATGAATTACCGTGGTGATGATTAGAGTCACCGACGCGGGAAAAACTGCATAAACTGTAATGATAATGTCCGCCCATTCATGTGTTCCTGGTAAAGTCTCACTTACGCAAGCGTTGGTGAAACTTGTCACTAGTGGGACTCCGGGAATCGGCAGAAGAGGTGCACATGTTAAAACAATCAATGCTAAGCTAATCAACAATAAGGATTTAACTTTTGTTGGTCGCATTATGGAGTGGTAGCGAAGTGGTCGATTAATCAATATATACTTATTGATATTTATCATCCAGATGCTTACCCAGTTAGCAACAAAGGCTCCGTAGACTATGAATGGAAACACCTTGCTTGAAATAACGCATGTCTGTTCATCATTGAATGTGTACCACTGGAACGACCAAACACTGACACTAATGCCTACCGTCAGGTTTATCCAGGAGTCCACTTGATGGATCAATTTAGTGGTTTCTTGCAAGCTTTCTTGAAGACGTAACACGATTAATACGACCACATTCAAGATTATCGATAGGAGGAAGTTGATAGCGAAGAATACCGTTAACGGATCCAGACTCTCTCCTGAAACTCTATCAGTTGTATTATTCATTGTGCACGTAATCATCCAAACTTAAGACTAATCAAACTTAAACCACTTCAAAAGTTATTTCCTTCATCCAAGCAGTGATCACTAGAGTTTGTACAATCACAATTAAATAATCAGAAGTAAAATGCAACTTGAATTAATCAGGCTTAAGGATTTGTTTTGCATGTCGGCAGGTGAACGCGTGATTTGGAAAATTTCCCACCTGATTGATGACGTTGGTAGCACACCTTCCTTTCTAGACGAAAAAACATCCCACCTGGCATTTTTCTTATATATTTTCCTTTTGAGGTACCATTTTATTGCGCAATTGGGTGGGTTTAATAACTCGGCATAGATACCAAGCGAGAAGGCCGGACAGACCCTAGAAGAAATCGCTCCCATCTAAATGAGGTTTCCTTCAAAAGATTCAGTCATTTTGAACACAGCATGATGAAAGACTTTTCGCTCTTCGCGCAGTTCAAAATACTATCTTGAATGCTTCAATGTTAACATTGTAACTAAAGATATGTACTGCTGGGTGATTTACTCCAGCGGAAACAATAACTCACTCGTCATGTTTGCTCCCAAACGCACGACTGGGAAATTGAGTATCAAACTTGATGTCAGCCGAGAGTTGTCTGTTTGTTCAGAGAAGCACGATTTGATGAATGTGGTTCCTCAAAAGATTACAAAACAGGAGATGCGTGAGTGGAGGGTATTCTAAACAAACAAGATTACGAATATAAATCGTGAAGGTGACGGAGACCCTGATCAATATTGGCGTGGAACATGTCCCCATATTCATTGTTAAGTTTGCTTCTTTCCTCAGATTACTTGGCCCCGCGATTCATTGGCTTTGTGTCCATCCATGGGCACAAAATGATGTGAATTCTGAATCTTTTATACATTTTGCGTTGCTGTTATCACTGTAAACTCAAATATATCCACCAGGTTGCTCGCAAACACTACATCTGTATAGATATTGAGCCACAACATAACTGTACCTCCGGCAGAAGTTTAGGTCGTATGAGTTGAAGACAGACTAGTTACATACCCTGACGTACGGGTATATTTAAAGTAGTTTGATGACTAACGCGTGTTATTAAGATTGCAGGAAATAATTCCAACTTCTCTTCAGAAGTAGATAAGAAAATAATGTCAATATTTCCGCGTTTTTCGGAAACGATTGATCAACACATTTAACACTAGAAGAGTGAGGTGTTTGCAGTAGCGCTATGTCATTTCTTCTGAGATGTCAGGGTGGCTCGGAAAGGAGGTTATTCGACGTTTTGACTAAATTGCCGAAGTCGTCGTGAACACATTTGTTGGGTATGCCCTTTCGTAAATGAATTTGATATTTGTAACCACGCCCCAACAGTGCTACACGATACACGATTGGCAAAAATCAATATCACAAACGATTGATGGTTAAGTTGACGTCTGTGATTGAAAGTCATTGCGCATGTCATAGCTTTTGATAATTTTGATTTACTTCGTTGTAGACCAAGAACGAAATATTTTGGGTTGGGGACTACGGAGAAACTTAGAAAGCGTGTTATATTTAAATCAAATCGTCTCTAACGAGTTAATTTGAGTATTTTATGTGGCTGGTATAAGGCCGTCAGCATGTGCTCTAAATATATGGGCATTAATAGTAAATTGCCACCAACATGAAAACCACATTTCACATGAACTAACAAATAGATCCTCGTTCCAGTTTGTGAAGTGCAAATACCAAATAAGGTGGTAGTTTTGTAATTAGAGAAACAATTTACTTTTACAATTTACTGCTTAGAGCACATGATAACATATCACGAGAGACTAAATTTGATCTACGTATTCATTTTCAGTATACATATATATATATATATATATATATATATATATATATATATAAAGTGTTGAATTTTCTCACAAGGGTATGTGTATTTGGTATCATATTAAAGCAAAAGAAATTTTGTTTCTGATAAATTTAATCCCATTTAATTTATTAATCAAAAGTTGTGATTACTTTTGTGCAGTCAGGGAAAATCACGTTTGTCCCTCTTTTGTGTATTGGTCATAATAACAATTGAATTGGCAGTATTGTTGCTTACAAACTCATAAAAAATGAAAAATAATTATCAATAAATAAAACAAATGAATTTTGTCTTTCAATATGTTTATAAATGATTATCTAGTAAATTTAAAGAAAAGTAAAGACAAATAGCCCTTACTCGGCATTGAAATGATAATGCACATGTTCATATCTTCTGCTTACCAGACTGCATTCACACTGACATTGTGATGATCTGCACATCTCATTCATTTTTAAGCCTTTTGTCAAAGATATGTACCCCATTGTACTACAAATGATACATCACCCGACCGTCAAAAATAACCCTTTTTACGCCTGTTTTCACACGCGCATGGTGTACACCTTGTAATGACAGTGGCCCCGGGATTTGCCAAGAATTCCATAAATATACTTTGTATTATACACCCGACAACAGTTGGTCAGCAAACTTGCCTGATATAAAAGTTACTGATTTTTAATGTCACATGTTCACTAATATTCTGTGCACTAACCTTATAAATGATTCACAATTAGTGCAAAAATTGACGTTGATAAAGTCAATTATCATATTTTCATAGATTATGTATTTTGTAAATAAACGTCAATCACACTCGATATACTAATCAAAATGTAATTCATAACTTAATTATAATTTAAAACCTTCTGAATTTCTTGTCATTTTTGAAGGGTTTGAAATTAGTTTCTCTTGGTAATATTAAAAACATCCATTACTATCTAACAAAAGCATCCCCCACATGACACACCTCTAATACATTATTTACACATATAGTTTTCTTATGGATTTTTTGTTTTGTTTTGGGGGATGTGTTGTAATATTTCTGTATAAATAGAGGTCTCTTGGTGATAAATCAGTTTTCATTTCCGTTTTGATTTCATTTTAATTTCTTTTTATTATTTGATCGTAAGTCCAGACAAAGAAGATGTTATTTTGTGAGGTATTGTATGCTAGACAATGCGTACCTTAATAAACTGAGGTTTTTTCTTCTTCCCTTTATAATATCGTATTGTAGCATCTGTTTCACAGTATCAAAATATTATTTCAATGGATGTAATATCTATCTGAAAAAATATAAGATTGTGTACAAATCAATTCACATTTCTACATGCACGCACTCAGGAATAAACACACCCACACACACACACACACACAGCACACACACACACACACACACACACACACACACACACACACACACACACACACACACACACACACACACACACACACACACACACACACACACACACACACACACACACACACACACACACACACACACACACACACACACACACACACACACACACACACACACACACACACACACACACACACACACACACACACACACACACACACACACACAAACACACATACACATCTCAACATCAAATATCAGGTTTTCACATTCATATATTGTGGTGGATATACGGATGCGCTGCCATTCATGACTAACAAATTTACTGTAAAATAAAGCAATTATACAGGTTTTTTTTTATTCAACCGATACAACTGTTTTAGGTCTTATAGAATCAAAAATTCAGATTCATGAGTATTGCTGTATTAATCTGTCCAGTAGTACACACGGAATATGACAGAGGTGATTGATTGGTGGTACGGAATGTCAGATTGGCGTTGGAGAGAGATATGCTTAAAGGTATTGGTTAACATTTACCACAGTTAAAAAAATCTGAGCTACATGATTCTTCATGCTACCATTGTCTTTGATAAGGTCTAAAAATGGTGCTCTGAAAAAATTGTATTTCAACATGATTATTTAGTGCTTTAAAAAAGTGAAAATCACAGGTTGATCGGATTCACCTGCCCATTTTCTCCCATAGACTTACTGTGTGTACACCTACGCTATTTAAACTCGCCCCGAGTTTTAATTGTTTATTCATGTATAACTTGCCATTGGCAGTGTAACTTTCCAAACTTTTGTATTCTAGGGTGTTTATTTGTCTATTTGAACACTACTATATAGCTCAGATATCAAAGTTTGACAATTTTTTAAATTGAAGCTCCACAATGTTAGCCTATCACCTTAAGATTTTCGAGGTCAGCATATATACGCACAAGTGAACAGAAGTTACTAAAAAAAAAGAAGAGCAAAAGCAAATTAGTGGAGGCTTGTAAAACAAAAGGAGAGGCTGCTGATTGGTCGGGGAATGTAACTAAATTAGACTTGGCGCATAAACTTATATGAATAAAAATCTTTATCAGTTTTGATTTCTGTTTCTAACTTCTATTTTTGTCTTATGTTTTTGAATCACGTGCGCGTGTATAAGTGCTGACGAGTCATACGCGTACGCAGGGGGGGGTGTTTGGGGTGTTCAAACACCCCCATTTTGCCGAAGGGGGTGTTAAACACCCCTAAACACCCCCCTTTTTACCCGAAATCACCCCCCTTTTTTCACAGTATCACCCCCCTTTTTCTTAAAAAGTGGGTGCTTTGAAAATGAGAAATAATGATTGTCTGAGTAGATTTGAACCAAAAATTTCTAACACCCCTCCCCTCCGGTGATTGAGTTTTTCGTTACTTGCGTGCCTGGGAAAAAAAATAGACCTTGGATTGTGAAAAAAAAAATTTCAGTCCCATCCCCCCAATTCCCCCCCCCCCTCCCCCCCGCAATCCCCCCCCCCCCCCCCCCCCCCCCCCCCCCCCCCCCCCCCCCACTATTTGGTGTGTTATCGGCGACTGGCGTGACCGGGAAATTTCTTGGACCTTGAGATTTAGTGGAAAAAAAAATGTCCGATCACTACCCCCCCCGCAATATTAGGTGTTTTTCGGGCGACTAGCGTGACGGGAAAATTTTGGACTTTGGGATTGGGAGAAAAAAATTCCGTCACTACCCCCAGCCCCCCCCCACCCCCCCCCACTATTTCGTGTTTTCACGGCGACTTTTGCGTGACCGGGGAAAATGGGAACCTAGGTTTTGGCCGTGAGAAAAACACCCCCTTGCGAAAAATCCTTTAAACAGCTCAGAATAGTACACGAAAGCATTATAGATTTTTTATGATTAAGTAAGACAGCAGAGATATATATAGGGTCGTGGAGAAGCTAGTTTGAATGTGTCCAAATAGAGCCTGAGCGAATGTAGGTGATGATGTTATTTCAAAGCTAACGCGATGACCGTATCTTGTTATGGTTTGACAGATAGTATCTGGTAAATTATACGTAATTAGTTTGCTCCCTCGCAATTATAAATATGCATGGAATGTAGGTATATGTCTAAAATGTGTTGAATAAACTCAAAATTACGCAATATTAGTCAATAAATGTGGTGCCGAATATATATTATGTACCAATAGAAGTACACCTCTCTGGTCTTCATGTCAAGGGGGCTCAATTTAATTTACGTGAGAAAATTTGATCATCACTGGTAAAAAGCACCACTACTTCATATTTTAAACGTGCAATTGAACTACAGACTATGAAATTGGGTGCAATTGGGGTGCAAAAACGTCACCATATCAGCACCTTAGCACTTCTCTACCCTTTAGTATACATTTGAATTTTGCACCTCTATGGTTTTGTAATTGTATTTCTGAAGGTGCAATGTGTTAGACATGTACCCTAAAGGTTTAATGCACCAAAGGGTGTTTCTATTAAGACAATTTATGCACCATAATTCGTTAGTGTGTATGCTTATAATTGTAGCTTCACTTCTATACGTAATGAGAAAGTTTACTGAATATATATTTTTACTTCTCATTGAGAGACGAGAGTAATTTCGTGAACGTTCGACTTATGACGACTATAGTCGACAATATGAAAGTTGCCAGAACGTGACACCGCAAAGACGAATGTGGCTTGTCCTCATTACTTACGGTCTTAATTATCTTATGTTTGTTCCCGGAGAAGTGGTTGTCACGGTGGTGGTGGTGGACTGGTGGTGGTGGGGGAGGGGGAGGGCGAGGGGGGCCTCAGGTTGTATGGTTGTACAAACAGGTGTGACTAAAAGCACTGTAGAAAATTAGGTTTTTTCCCTGAATGGTTTGGTTCGTACGGAACACGCTCATGCTATCATACAGTCACCATTTACATTGAACAATGTTGCTCACACCAAATTCTGAAATCCGCAAAAAGTTATATTTTTAGGGACAAAAGTCCCTTTTAACCTCGCTATTGTCAATGTCAGTGAAAATGTATCAAAACATCGCAAAAACCATTGAGGTTTTGCATCAGAGATCGTCTTTTTTCCATTTTCTGTTCCTATTTAGGGGTTAGTATTTAGAAATCATAAGTAAGCAGATCCTCAATTAGGGTATAACTTTATAGAGTTAGTGTATTAAATTCTCATTTGTGGTCTATTTGATGAGAAGTCAAAAGTGTGAAATCCGATACTAGGGTATATTTAAGTATTTAATCGGGCCTATTGGCGAACCTAGTTAATGGTGTAGTCAGAAAACTTTTCATCACAGCTGCATGGTTACATTCAGGTATATTTCAGAATTTGGGGAATTCCCTTTTTGTCTCGCCTGAACGAAGTTTGGTAGAGACCTAGTAATCACTTTTCCTGTTGGTCTGTTAGTTGTTGGTCTGTTGTGTTAGTCTGTTGGTCTGTTACGAAAATGTTATAGTTTTTGTTTAACTTGCTCTCATTTCTTTATTTCTGCATCAATTGTGTTCACACTTGGTGCAAGTGATCCGTGAGTAATACCACATGTGTGTTGATGAGGATGATGAGGTCAAAGGTCAAATAGTGGTTAAAAGGACAAATGATTGACTTACGAAAATGTTAAAAGTTTTTGTTTAACTTGCTCTCAATGTGCATCATTTTTTGTTAAAGTTGTCATTTAACTTTCGCCCATTTCTTTTTTTCTGCATCAATTGTGTGCACACTTGGTACAAATAATCCTTGGGTAATACCACATGTGTGTTGATGAGAATGATAAGGTCAAAGGTCATCTGGGGGTCAAAAGGTCAAATGATCTGAGTTTTGGTTAACTTTCGCTAATTTCCTTTTTTGCATCAATTTTGTTCAAACAAATGATCTTTGGGTATTGTCACATATACGTATGATACATACAAAGGTTACTTCAAAGGTCATGTAGGGGTCAAAAGGTCATATTGCATGTTTTATTGATCGCGAAATCAGGCAAGACTTGTGGTTCGCGAACCACCTTGTTATCTTAATGGCTGTCTTTGATAGTCCAAAGACAGAAAATGATTGCTTTTGGGTCTTGGGAGCTTTTGGTCACAGGTGCTCACAACCATACACTTTGAGTCGGCCGTAGGCCCAGCCCCAGTTCGTGAGCAAACTTAAGATGTTAGTGCCCCTCGAGCGTTTGTGACAGGTGTTTCTGATCGTTTAAACATCGGCTGCAAACTAACTGATATGTTATTAACCCTTACATGAAAGGTAGCGTCTCTTCAGAATAGTCTTAGCCTCTCTAGTGGTCATTGTGTAAACGATCGGTTTTATCCAGTTACTCGATGCTGACAGTGCTCCTACTTCATCACGGTGATTCTCTGGAAACAGCGCTCGACAAATCCAAGGAATCCAACACGCGTAGAAGGAGCCGGTCAAAAGAATAACGGTCGTGATGCCTTTAGTGGGCGGTCGAAGTCGATAGCGACGTCGGGCTGGTCCTGATATGTCTATGACGTGACCAGATTCCCTGCCGTCGCTCCTGGCATCGATGTCCGAATTTTGCCGAAAGGCATCATGGACGCGTTGAGATTGTCGCCACGCAACGCGCAGAAGGCTGGTATGGATGATGGTGATGATGATGAGACTTACAGACACGGGAGTAACTAAATATACGTAAATAATTTTATCCGCCAATGTGGTTGTCCCAGGCAACGATTCAGTAATACAAGTGTCTATGTAAGTATCTGCAAGCGTGATACCCGGCAGTGGTAGAAAAGGCACACACGCCAATAGCACCAACCCTATCATGATTAAAAGACCTAATTTGATTCTTTTCGGTTGCATAAGTACATGGTAACGGAGCGGTTGCGTGATCAGAATATATTTGTCAATATTTATCAGGCCAAGACAAATCGGAGCAGTGACAAATACGACATAAAATACAAACGGAAACACTTTGTTTGACACGACACATGTGTGAACATCGTTAAATGAATACCACTGAATCGACCAAACGCTCCAACAGCTTCCCAATGCTATGTTTATCCAAGTATCAACCTCGTATAATAATCTCGAAACTTCGTGCAAATTCTCTTGCAATCTGACAACGAGCAAAACATGGAAATTGAAGAAAAGCGTCAACGCAAGGTTTATACCGAAATATATCGTTAATGGATTAACGTCCGTTGGAGCAACAGTATATGTCGTATTTTCCATGTCAATGTCGTATGTTTTCCATGTCGTATTTTTCTGGTCAATTCGGTTTCAAACTGACATTTTCCTGATGAAATTGGGCCGACGCTCACAGCGTTTTAAAATTTATCAGTAGGCCTATTCAGACACGAACATCTTTCCGTATGGACAATCCACGGTTGTAGTCATTCAGATGATGCCGATGTTCCGTTTCCAAAACGTTGTCGATGCAAATGTTTGTTAGAGCTCTTCATACTTTGAGCAGGATTCAACGATTTTTATTACAGCATGGTCGAAAAGATGCCTGATGTATGTAGTTTCTCAGATGCTAAATTACAGAAGAAGATACACATTTTAATCAATTTCAGACCCAACTGGAAGTTTCAAATTGTCTGTAACTGTTATAACTGCAATTGACGTGTGTTTCTGCCATGGAATGTACCATCAAACTGATTAGTAACTGATATTCCATCACCAGGAAAACCTACCAAATAATCTACATATCTATGAACTAGTCACGGAAACACCTGACATAACTTCTGTTTGCATTTGAATACGAATTCTGATCGTTAGCCGAATGAAGGTTTTAGCCACGCCCAAGTGGCGCACGACAGGAACAGTGTACGTGAATCTTTTTTTGTTTGTTATTATTGAATATTCGTTTGCATTATTGCTTGAACATGCCATTAATATATATGAAGGCAGCAAAGGTCGCAAATTGATCATTTAAGATCCAGAAAGTAATTGACAGTTCATGACATGTGAACAATACCACTGACAAAATTGTCCCTAGCTGTTTTGAATGCTACGCACGAACCTAATACGCCTTTGAAAAAAAAAATTGCATGGTCAACTAACTTGTAAGGAGGAACACAAGTGTTCGTCATGCAAGTTCTATACTAAGTGACTTTCAAAATGCTCAATAATCTTTTTTTTTGGTTGTTATTGCTGTTTTTTTTTTCGACAATGAAAGGATCAGTGGTCAATAGACGCTTTTCGTGTTTTTGCTTTTCGAACGTGTGACATAAAAAGGGTTAATACTTTCAGCATCGTGTTAAAACGATATTTCTTCTGTGTCTTTTTAATGAAGTCATATATCTACCTGATGACAAAGTAATCAATTTATTCATCTACCTTTCTATGTTCTATGTGCATTTCTTTTTTTTATTTTATGACAAATGTAATAATTTAAGACAATTCTAACTGACTGAACCCGTTTTTATGTTCATAGTCTCAGTTGAAATTATTACTCATACTTCATTTCGCCAGAACTTTACCAATCTTACAAAGTCGTTTGTAAACTGTCAAACCCAAAACGTAAGCCCGCTTTATCTACAGACCTTTGCGATATGTTTTTGCAAGATTGATAACTTTGCAGGAAGAATCAATTCTAACTCACTAGACAACTGCTACAGGATGTCTGTTTTTGTCCCTTCCAACATCTACACCTAAATATCCCCCATTTAATTGATCACGTTCGCTCAGATTTACGTTGCCACTGCATTCATCATCAAAACTGCAATAGACAACCGGGTAAGGCTCAACTCACACATGATGGACAACTTCATGAGCAATTTGACTCATTCATGGCACAGACAAGCAGTTTGCAAATGAGATAACAGGTAATAGATAAATATTATTAACTTGCTAATGTCTCCGTCTGGGCCCCATTTCACAGGAATTGTTTGAAATATAAACGACAAAATCCAGTTCCAATTATGCCTAAAACAAATCGGAATTGAGAATTTCAATAGCTTATAACACAGACTGTTATTTTGCCATTGATGTCACCTTTTTCAACAAGCCCCCGATAAATCACAGTATGCCTGACGAGACGCCGACCCGACATTTCAAAACAGTGAGGGTAAAAACAGGAATCTACAGTGTAGCTATCTTTCTCCTAGTATCTATTTACCTATCTATCTATCTATCTATCTATCTATCTATCTATCTATCTATCTACCTATCCATCTATCTATCTATCTATCTATCTATCTATCTGTCTATCTATCTATCCGTCGATCTATCTATGTGTTTGCGTGTGTGTGTGTGTGTGTGATTAAGTGTGTTTAAGTGCCTCCCAACGAGGACATAGTTTACATTCTATATACCATCAGAGGACACCCAGCAAATCGAGGATACCCAGCAAAATACGGGATGGTCCTCGATTTGCCAGGTAGTGCAAACAGTTGGAATCGTGTCCTCGTTTGTACAGTGGTTATTGGAAATTTTCAAAAAAAATAATATGCACTGGATACGTTGCTGGTATATACACACAATGTCCCCTCTTGGAGGTGTTTAATCGCAAATGATAGTACCATGTTTGCATAGTTCTATACAACGCCTCAATTGGCAGCGCATACAATAATGTGTGTGTGTGTCGGGGGGGGGGGGATGGTATCATTTGTTACCCTCCACACTTTTTGTGAATCGGAACCCTTCACAGTACCAAACCACATATTTGTGATTCCACATCTTTGATGGGTTAACTGTACGTAATGACATAGTCACATTGCGATAGAAAGTTAATAAAATATAATTTAACTTGCCAATTTGAGCACAATATTCCTCTTGTGGGAGAGGTAACCCCCCCCCCCCGCCATCCCTGGCTCGATCGCTACGCGCCCGCTCGACAGGGAACCCCGATGTCCCCTCCCCACTTGGCAAAAGCTGTTGACGCTCTTGAATGTTCTTTTATGTGGTGTCACTCTCAGATCAAGAAGAACTGTTCTCCCAAGAGGTATGCGAGTAGGAGAGGTCAAATATGACTCAAGAACCAAACGAGTTGAAATATATGCCCATGTATACACTGGCTAAGGTGTACTTTAGGGCTGGAAGGATTTGTCTTGAATTTAGTAACAAGCACTTATTTACAAGTATTGAATTAATCTCCGATCCCAATAGAAATTGATCCTATAACAAGCTACACAATGAACTTCGTCTTCCCAACATTTTGTGATAATTATATAACAAAGAGAAAATGTATGATTATGAAATTTTCACAGTAGAAACTATAAACAGTAATCTTAATTCTCGAAGCATTTTGTCCTAAATTGAGGATTACTTCCAATCTTGTCATATTACTTCATTGCACTCAATGGATAATAATTATAAAAAAAAGAATCATAATGGAAAAAAACATTATAAATACGTATAAACCCTAAAAGCATAAAATTTAACAAAATAAAACTATAAACAAAAGACACATTAACCAATGTGCTTGACTAAAAATACAATGTGTCAAAATTTAAGAAAATGAAACATATTTATAAAGTTAAACAATAGTGTCTATGGGACATTAATTATTAACCCACCATTCACCTGCGATGAAAGTGCACCTATTTATTATTTATGTTCATTTAAAAATAACTTGATTAATTAGTAATCACAGCTCACTAACTCATTAAATGCGTCTCATGACAAAAAGGGGGATTCATGGTCATTTTTAAATGCAATTTAATATATCCTCGCATTTGTATTCGTTCACGCAAGTATTAGGAATGTTACTCTATAAGTAATAGAGCAACTACTTCCATGAAAAATTGATTTAGGCCTAAATAGAATCACGCTTCACATAAATGTCATTTTGTATTCGTTGTTATCAATGATACGACCGCAAGGCCATCAAAACGTATGTGTCAATTATTTCGTTTTGTATTCGTTGTTATCAAAGATATAAACACAAGGTCTTCATAAACGTATGTGTCAATTATTTTGAGCATTTGCTGAGGGATAAAAATGAAATAGATTCCCATTTCATATTTTCTTTAAAGGGCAAGGTAAAGACAAGGTTTTATAGTAGGCGTGGATGCTATTTTTATTATGTTGTCGTGTATCTAATTCGAACACATTCAACTGACAGCTCCATAATTCTTTGTTGATATATTTATTATTTTTATCAAATCATATACCCATTAATTTTAAGTCGGGTACCCCTCGGTTATGTCAATATTAAATTCTAAAGATAGCAATGTTTTATAGGATTTTTAAATAGGTTTGAAGCTTGGTTGATATACTGTTAAATACTAAACTCTTTTACAAACACTTTTCTGCAACACTTTTATAAACACTTAAGCACGTAAATACGCTTAGTTAAAAATTCTGTGTATCAACAATATGATATAAAAAGTTTGTGTTTTCTGGCACACCTAGCAAATATTTGAACATGTTAAATCTGAAAATCATAAACAAGTTTGAGTGTTAAGGTGTTGAAAATCCTAAACACGTCAACGAACTTTTTTTTAATGAACACCGAAACACTTAAATATTTAGATCTTCACAAAAAGTTTGTTGACGCGTTTATGATTTTCAACACTTAAACGCTTAAAAGTGTGCACGAAACGTGTTCAAGTGTGTACGTGGTTAGTATTTAAATCGATAAGTAGGCAGATACCTCATTAGGCGTATAATTATATAGAGTTAGTGTATTAAAGTTCTCACATTTGTGGTCTTATTGATGAGAAGGTCAAAAGTTATGTGAAATCCGATACTAGGGTCATTTTAAGTACTTAATCGGGCCTATTAGGCGAAACCTAGTTTAATGTGTAGTCAGAATAACTTTTCAATTACAGGACTGGCTGGTTACATCAGGTATATTTCAGAATATTGGGGAATTCCCTTTTTGTCTCGCACTGAACGAAGTTTTGCGCTAGAGACCTAGTAATCACTTTTCCTGGCTTGGTCTGTTAGTTGTTGGTCTGTTGTGTTGTCTGTTGGTCTGTACAAAGAATGTTATATTGTTTAATCCTGCTCATTTCTTTATTATCTGCCAAATTGATGTTCACACTTGGTGCAAGTGATCCGTGAGTAATACCACATGTGTGTTGAATTGACGAATAGTCAAAGGCTCAAATAGTGGTTAAAAGGACAAATGATTTGACCTTACGAAAATGTTAAAAGTTTTTGTTTAACTTGCTCTCAATGTGCATCATTTTTTGTTAAAGTTGTCATTTAACTTTCGCCCATTTCTTTTTTCTGCATCAATTGTGTGCACACTTGGTACAAATAATCCTTGGTAATACACATGATGTGTTGATGAGAATGATAAGGTCAAAGTCATCTGGGGGTCAAAAGGTCAAATGATCTGAGTTTTGGTTAACTTTCGCTAATTTCCTTTTTGCATCAATTTTGTTCAAACAAATGATCTTTGGGTATTGTCACAATACGTATGATAATACAAAGGTTACTTCAAAGGTCATGTAGGGGTCAAAAGCGTCATATGCATGTTTTATGATCGCGAAATCCAGGCAAGACTTGTGTGTTCGCGACCACTTGTTATCTTAATGGGCTGTCTTTGATAGTCCAAAGACAGAAAATGATTGCTTTTGGGTCTTGGGAGCTTTTAGTCACAGGTGCTTACAACCATACACTTTGAGTCCGGCCACAAGCCCAGCCCCAGTTCATGAGCAAACTTAAGATTTAGTGCCCTCGAGCGTTGTGACAGGGTGTTTTTGATCGTTTAACATCGGCTGCAAACTAACTGATATTGTTATTAACCCTTACATGAATGGTAGGGTCTCTTCAGAATAGGTCTTAGCCTCTCTAGTGGTCATTATGTACACAATCGGTTTTATCCAGTTACTCGATGCTGACAGTGCTCCTACTCCATCACGGTGATTCTCTGGAAACAGCGCTCGACAAATCCAAGGAATCCAGCACGAGTAGAAGGAGCGGTCAAAGAAATAACGGTCGTGATGCTTTAGTGGGCGGTCGAAGTCGATAGCGACGTCGGGCTGGTCCTGATATGTCTATGACGTGACCAGATTCTCTGTCGTGTCGCTCCTGGCATCGATGTCCGAATTTTGCCGAAAGGCATCATGGACGCGTTGAGATTGTCGCCACGCAAGGCGCAGAAGGCTGGTATGGATGATGGTGATGTGATGAGACTTACAGACACGGGAGTAACTAAATATACGTAAATAATTTTATCGCCAATGTGGTTGTCCCAGGCAACGATTCAGTAATGCAAGTGTCTATGTAGGTATCTGCAAGCTGTGATACCCGCAGTGGTAGAAAAGGCACACACGCCAATAACACCAACCCTATCATGATTAAAAGACCTAATTTGATTCTTTTCGGTTGCATAAGTACATAGTAACGGAGAGGTGCTGGTGATCAGAATATATTTGTCAATATTTATCAGGCAAAGACAAATGGAGCAGTGACAAATACGACATAAAATACAAACGGAAACACTTTGTTTGACACGACACATGTGTGAACATCGTTAAATGAATACCACTGAATCGACCAAACGCTCCAACACGCTTCCCATGCTATGTTTATCCAAGTATCAACCTCGATATAATAATCTCGAAACTTTCGTGAAAATTCTCTTGCAATCTGACAACGAGCAAAACATGGAAATTGAAGAAAAGCGTCAACGCAAGGTTTATACCGAAATATATCGTTAATGGGATTAACGTCCGTTGGAGCAACAGTATATGTCGTATTTTCCATTTCTGGTCAATTCGGTTTCAAACTGACATTTTCTTGATGAAATTGGGCCGACGCTCACAGCGTTTTAAAATTTATCAGTAGGCCTATTCAGACACGAACATCTTTCCGTATGGCGACAATCACGGTTGTAGTCATTCAGATGATGCCGATGTTCCGTTTCCAAAACGTTGTCGAAGCAATGTTTGTTAGAGCTCTTCATACTTTGAGCAGGATTCAACGATTTTTATTACAGCATGGTCGAAAAGAATGCCTGATGTATGTAGTTTTCTCAGATGCTAAATTACAGAAGAAAATACACATTTTAATCAATTTCAGACCCAACTGGAAGTTTCAAAGTGTCTGTAACTGTTATAACTGCAATTGACGTGTGTTTCTGCCATGGAATGTACCATCAAACTGATTGGTAACTGATATTCCATCACCAGGAAACCTACCAATAATCTAGATATCTATGAACTAGTCACGGAAACACCTGACATAACTTCTGTTTGCATTTGAATACGAATTCTGATCGTTAGCCGAATGAAGGTTTTAGCCACGCCCAAGTGGCGCACGACAGGAACAGTGTACGTGAATCTTTTTTGTTTGTTATTATATGAATATTCGTTTGCATTATTGCTTGAACATGCCATTAATATATATGAAGGCAGCAAAGGTCGCAAATTGATCATTTAAGATCCAGAAAGTAATTGACAGTTCATGACATGTGAACAATACCACTGACAAAATTGTCCCTAGCTGTTTTGAATGCTACGCACGAACCTAATACGCCTTTGAAAAAAAAATTGCATGGTCAACTAACTTGTAAGGAGGAACACAAGTGTTCGTTCATGCAAAGTTCTATACTAAGTGACTTTCAAAATGCTCAATAATCTTTTTTTTTTTGGTTGTTATTGCTGTTTTTTTTTTCGACAATGAAAGGATCAGTGGTCAATAGACGCTTTTCGTGTTTTTGCTTTTCGAACGTGTGACATAAAAAGGGTTAATACTTTTCAGCATCGTGTTAAAAACGATATTTCTTCTGTTGTCTTTTTAATGAAGTCATATATCTACCTGATGACAAGTAATCAATTTATTCATCTACCTTTCTATGTTCTATGTGCATTTCTTTTTTTTTTATTTTATGACAAATGTAATAATTTAAGACAATTCTAACTGACTGAACCGTTTTTATGTTCATAGTCTCAGTTGAAATTATTACTCATACTTCATTTCGCCAGAACTTTACCAATCTTACAAAGTCGTTTGTAAACTGTCAAACCCAAAACGTAAGCCCGCTTTATCTACAGACCTTTGCGATATGTTTTGCAAGATTGATAACTTTGCAGGAAGAATCAATTCTAACTCACTAGACAACTGCTACAGGATGTCTGTTTTTGTCCTTCCAACATCTACACCTAAATATCCCCATTTAATTGATCACGTTCGCTCAGATTTACGTTGCCACTGCATTCATCATCAAAACTGCAATAGACAACCGGGTAAGGCTCAACTCACACATGATGGACAACTTCATGAGCAATTTGACTCATTCATGGCACAGACAAGCAGTTTGCAAATGAGATAACAGGTAATAGATAAATATTATTAACTTGCTAATGTCTCCGTCTGGGCCCCATTTACACAGAATTGTTTGAAATATAAACGACAAAACCAGTTCCAATTATGCCTAAAACAAATCGGAATGAGAATTTCAATAGCTTATAACACAGACTGTTATTTTGCCATTGATGTCACCTTTTTCAACAAGCCCCCGATAATCACAGTATGCCTGACGAGACGCCGACCGACATTTCAAAACAGTGAGGTAAAAACAGGAATCTACAGTGTAGCTATCTTTCTCCTAGTATCTATTTACCTATCTATCTATCTATCTATCTATCTATCTATATCTATCTATCTATCTACCTATCCATCTATCTATCTATCTATCTATCTATCTATCTGTCTATCTATCTATCCGTCGATCTATCTATGTGTTTGCGTGTGTGGTGTTGTGTGTGATTAAGTGTGTTTAAGTGCCTCCCAACGAGGACATAGTTTACATTCTATATACCATCAGAGGACACCCAGCAAATCGAGGATACCAGCAAAATACGGGATGCGTCCTCGATTTGCCAGTAGTGCAAACAGTTGGAATCGTCGCTGTCCTCGTTTGTACAGTGGTTATTGGAAATTTCAAAAAAAAAATAATATGCACTGGATACGTTGCTGGTATATACACACAATGTCCCCTCTTGGAGGTGTTTAATCGCAAATGATAGTCCATGTTTGCATAGTTCTATACAACGCCTCAATTGGCAGCGCATACAATAATGTGTGTGTGTGTGGGTGTGTGTGGGGGGGGGGTGTTATCATTTGTTACCCTCCACACTTTTTGTGAATCGGAACCCTTCACAGTACCAAACCACAAATTTGTGATTCCACATCTTTGATGGGTTAACTGTACGTAATGACATAGTCACATTGCGATAGAAAGTTAATAAAATATAATTTAACTTGCCAATTTGAGCACAATATACCTCTTGTGGGAGAGGATAACCCCCCCCCCCGCCATCCCTGGCTCGATCGCTACGCGCCGCTCGACAGGGAACCCCGATGTCCCCTCCCCACTTGGCAAAAGCTGTTGACGCTCTTGAATGTTCTTTTATGTGGTGTCACTCTCAGATCAAGAAGAACTGTTCTCCCAAGAGGTATGCGAGTAGGAGAGGTCAAAATATGACTCAAGAACCAAACGAGTTGAAATATATACCCATGTATACACTGGCTAAGGTGTACTTTAGGGCTGGAAGGATTTGTCTTGAATTTAGTAACAAACACTTATTTACAAGTATTGAATTAATCTCCGATCCCAATAGAAATTGATCCTATAACAAGCTACACAATGAACTTCGTCTTCCCAACATTTTGTGATATTATATAACAAGAGAAAATGTATGATTATGAAATTTTCACAGTAGAAACTATAAACAGTAATCTTAATTCTCGAAGCATTTTGTCCTAAATTGAGGATTACTTCCAATCTTGTCATATCCCTTCAATGCACTCAATGGATAATAATTATTAAAAAAAAGAATTATAATGGAAAAAAAAACTTATAAATACGTATAAACCCTAAAAGCATAAAATTTAACAAAATAAAACTATAAACAAAAGACACATTAACCAATGTACTTGACTAAAATACAATGTGTCAAAATTTAAGAAAATGAAACATATTTATAAAGTTAAACAATAGTGTGTATGGGACAGTAATTATTAACCCACCATTCACCTGCGATGAAAGTGCACCTATTTATTATTTATGTTCATTTAAAAATAACTTGATTAATTAGTAATCACAGCTCACTGACACATTAAATGCGTTCTCATGACAAAAAAGGGGGATTCATGGTCATTTTTAAATGCAATTTAATATATCCTCGCATTTGTATTCGTTCACGCAAGTATTAGGAATGTTACTCTATAAGTAATAGAGCAACTACTTCCATGAAAAATTGATTTAGGCCTAAATAGATCACGCTTCACATAATGTATTTTGTATTCGTTGTATCAATGATACGACCGAGGCATCAAAACGTATGTGTCAATTTGGACAAGTGACTTTTGTATTCGTTGTTATCAAAGATATAAACACAAGGTCTTCATAAACGTATGTGTCAATTATTTTGAGCATTTGCTGAGGGGATAAAAATGAAATAGATTCCCATTTCATATTTTCTTTAAAGGCAAGGTAAAGACAAGGGTTTTATAGTAGGCGTGGATGCTATTTTTATTATGTTGTCGTGTATCTAATTCGAACACATTCAACTGACAGCTCCATAATTCTTTGTTGATTATATTTATTATTTTATCAAATCATATACCCATTAATTTTAAGTCGGGTACCCTCGGTTATGTCAATATTAAATTCTAAAGATAGCAATGTTTATAGGTTTTAAATAGGTTTGAGCTTCTTGGCTTGATATGTTATTATAACGTAATTATAATTTTAC
>JZLH01S0603171.1:4727-15511 GCA_001188425.1 Eucidaris tribuloides | reverse complement strand
TACAGGTGATACACAGAAATTCTACCTTAATGTGTTTATGATTTTTAGATAAAAGCGTTCAATTGTTTGCAAAATGTTACAGAAAATTGGTTATAAAGGTGTTCAGTACTTTTTACCGTCTATAGTTCTGTTTGAAAGGGAATTCAAAATTGATAACACTTGAGTGAAAGATTCTTAGAATCAGTAAATAGATAATGAAGTTATTGTTATCTTTTCACGCTTATTACAAAGTGACAACACTTCATGTTTCGTGCGAACAATATGGATTTGCTTTGTACACAAAATGTCACTGAATCTTTCATTTGTGAAAAAAGCACTTCTTTCATCTGCTCTCCTTTTATGTTCTATTGTTTGACGTGATTTCCTATATAAAGAAAATTTGATCCGGTGTAAAATTCAAGAAAATTAACATTTATGCGGTAGTTATTGTCCAAAATAATTTCTCAAAAACTTTTACTGAACTGTTTCATCTCATTGTATTATACTTGACTCGTAATATTTTGACATTAGAATTGATTAAACAGTATACAAAAACAACTGGTCTATGCAATAAACCCCTTTTAGAATTAATTCACGAGGGCTATAGAAAAATTTGTCACCCATTCAATTATCTATGTATTTATTAATTTCTATAAGATTGCTGAAAAGTATCTTTTGAATAAATGTAGGAGAATGAAACTCGAAGCCTCAATCCTGGCTCCGGTAAAACGATGTTAATATGCACCGAGCGACTGATAATAAAAACGTGATTCAAATGTTTCTCGGGTGATTACTTCTGGTTGTCAACGGACGGTTTGGACAGGCCTCATTAATCAATCTTTTTTTTTAATTTGACAGATCAAATCATCTTTGCCAGCGGTGGTGGTCACTACATCATTCGATTTAGTGCATCATCCATTTGTGGTATACAGTTCCTGTGTTTGCAGACGACAGAGTCAATTTGATGTTTGTATCCTAAATCTGGAACAGCCGCTTGGATGCGATGGCACTGTGGTAATACAGATATATCACTATGAATCTTATACCAAACCCTGTCTCACTTCCAGCGCAGAATTAATCCATGATATTACCTTTTACATTTAGTTAATTAATTTAGATAAAAGTTAATAGGGTGATTCCCTATGATTATTAAATTTTTAACGTCAAAAAAACGCACGGTTTTCGTAAAAAAATAACGTTTCATGCTGAATTTGGTCAAATGACAAGTTTTTTCAACTTCAAAAAATTGTTACAAATCACAAACATGATAGACCACCACCATTACCACCATCACCATCATTTTCATTCACGTCGTCTTCGTCATCGTCACCATCTTCCTCCCTCCCTCCTCCTTTTCATCTTCACCCTCATCTTCATCATTACCACTATTGCCGCCACTATAGATTAAGTGACGACGCTGCGCAGTGGTATATAGATTATATCTAGATTATCATCGCTTCACACATTATTCCTAATTTTCATACGTTTAACTAAGAGTATAAATAATGAATGAAAGATTATTATTCAGCGAGGTGAAATGTGATGTAATAGATTTTTTCTTATGACACTGTCTGTATTTTTAAGATTACAACGTCAGATCTATAATTACAAAACTGTCAGAAGAAAAGAATCATGACACTCGAATCTGTCATCTATTGCTTTCCTGGCAGCGACACAACCAACCAGGCTATCCCTGATTACCGGAAGTGACACGATAACCCAGGCTCCCAAATCTGACAAACTAATGTAAAATCGTCCAGGGCGGACAAATTAAAATTAGATGAATAGAAGAATTATTCAGAGAGGTGAAATGTGACGTATTAGATTTTATTCATATAACGTTCTCTGTATTTTTAAGATCGCAACTGCTGACATGTTTATTAAATTATAGATAAGCAGTTGCGATCTTAAACATACTGAACAGTGTCATATGAATAAAATCTATCTCATAAAAGTGTAAAATATGTTTCCTTTTCCTCAACGATAGTGTTTAATTTTATATAGCCACATAGAAAATAAAAAGAAACACACATCTAGGCCAAGGAGCCTGCTTGATAGTCTAATTTCTACCTGGTTTCAAAAGTAAACAAACAAAAAATATGTACCTTAAATAGTTGAAGTGAATCTTCGAATAATGAAACTTCTGCAAGAGAACTAATCAGATTCTCACCGGTCGGAAAATATTGGCATGCTTATTTCGACACCTTCAAAACCTTTAAAAAACATTTAATATTCTGGGGTTTTAAGTTATTTCTAGAGGTTAGTGGTAGCTTTTTACCTTGGAAGTTGTTAGACAATGTTAAATACTTTCAGCCTACTCCACACAAAATATTTATATCTCAAAGATTTATTTTATTTACAGCTCCATTTGTGTCTTGTCTTAGCACAATATAAAAGGGTTACAAATAATGCAACGAATACGATTTTTTTTAGAACAAATTCAAAATAATTGGGGTTCCATATTCAGCCGAGGCTATGACTTCTAAGAAGTTTGGCACTTTCAGTTGACGGCCAAGAAGCATGACATCTCTATCTTCAAGGCTTTGCACGCAATCGAATCATTTCTCCACCACCATTCTAGCACTGTCACCATGTATGGACTTTCAAAATGAACCCTTAACAACCGTCGGTCTCCGACACCCTAAAATAAATCAATCTGAAAAGATACCCTTTCCAAGTAGATCTTCTGTTAAATGTATACCCCTTTTTTCACTGTACACGAGTACATGGCCCGACCGCGCCGTGAAAACAAACTCTTTCACGCGTTATGTCACACGACATGGTGTACACCTTTAATGACAGTGGCCCCGGGCATTCTATAGCCAAACGTTTCTACTTGCTTACTTTTCAGTTCTTGAACAAGTAATTTCCCCTTAAAATATGTAATATACATTTTGAACCTATTTTATGAAGGGTGAGTGGGGGGGGGGAGTTGGAGTCTAAGAGGCATGTTGACCCTATGCTACGGTATGATAAGATAAATTCATTTCATTGTATAATTGTGTTATTACATAGACATCCTGAATCTTAAAAAAGGCAATTGCAGGAGAGTGCAAGACACTTGTGCAAATGCTGATCTATAGCTGTTCCAAATTTTCAAGGATTACCCCTGTTTTGATAGAGCTGCAATGGCTACAAAACGCCAAGAATCAATTTAAAACATTCTATTAATTATATCTAAAGCGCTTTCTGGTCACGATTCGACCTCTATAAAGGAACGGTTAAACTTTAAAATTTAAACATACCCACAATCTTTGCAGATATCAGTATACTTTTTGGAATCTCCATCGCATAATCAACATTACATTAGGATATCAAACATTTGCATGTACAGCTCCCAAACTATGGAATACCTTACCTTTAGAAATCATGAAGTTAGCATCTTTAAATACTTAAGTAACAAAGCTAAAAGCACATATTTGTTGGTGGTGATATAAAGCACATCGGGAGCTCTTGCAGCAGAGAAGAAAATTATTACTGTATATCGTTTTATTCCAGATATCCGAATCCTGACATATTGCAACGTTTTCTCATGTCAATAATTTCCTTTTATTTAAAAGTAAAGCTTTCCTGACTTCCTGATGCAAAATATTATTGACATATCGCGATGCAACTTTTAGAATTAGTGCGTAATTGTACAGAAACTCAAGTCATAAGTATTTTATCCAAGTTTTCAGCCGTGGAAGGAGGCGTACTTTCCGCTAAGTTCTACCAAAGGCCAGAGTCGTTTCAGGAATGCTTTTAGCTTTACTAGTCGTCAAGATATATATCGATTGGTTTGATCCAGTTACTCCCTGCGGAAAATCCACCTATTCCATCGCGCCAATCCTCCGGGAACAGGGCTCGAAATAATGGGAATCCAACAAACATAGAACGATTCCGTCAGAAGAATTGACAGTTGTGATGCCTTTCGTTCGTGTGCTGATCAAAAATTCGCAAATCGCTGACATATCACGACGTTTTTTTTATTTCAAAAGTTTCTCTTTCTTTGAAAAGTAAAGCGTTTATCACTTTCCTGTTCACCCATCTGGAAAGAGCTTTTAGTTGGGGTGCGTGATTGCGCAGAAATTTTTATCAAGTTCTCAGCTGTGGAAGGAGGTGGCTTTCCACTAAGTTCTACCAAAAGGCCAGAGTGGTTTCAGGATGCTTTAGCCTTCACTAGTCGTCAAGATATACACGAGTGGTTTGATCCAGTTACTCGCTGCTGAAAATCCACGATTCCATCGCGCCAATCCTCCGGGAACAGGGCTCGAAAGATCATGGAATCCAACAAACATAGAACGACCCCGTCAGAAGAATGACAGTTGTGATACCTTTTGTTCTTACTTGATTCCGAAAAGCCGACGATTTTTGGTATTCCCAGGAGTTTCGATGGCACGAACGGAGTTACCAATACTGGTGTCCATCTCTGGAGGTGCGCCGCCCTAACTCGATGCGATTTCCGGTACGCGATCCGGAGAGAGCACCATGGATGATGGTGGTGGTACCAGAGTAACCGAAGCAGGTGCGAGATGGTAGACACTTATTAAGACGTCGGCCCATGCGTTTGTTAGAGGTAAGGACTCACTTAGACAGGTGTCTATGAATCTGGATGCGATTGGGACTCCGGGAATGGGTTAAAAAGGGACGCCAGAGTAAGACAAACACCACCAAGATGATTATAGTGTGACTTTGGCTCTTATTGGTTGCACAAGTGCATGATACCGAAGAGGCCGAGTTATGACGACGTACTTGTTAATGTTAATCAGGCAGAGAGACACCATGGCGGCCAGAAGATTTACGTAAAACACAAATGGGAAGATTTGTTTGAAACAATGCATGTAGTAACGTTCATTAAATGAGTACCATAATATGACCAGATGCTGACGCTAGTTCGAGCAATAAATTGACCACATGTCGACTTGATATAATAATTTCGTCACCTCAACAAGGACTGCTGAAAATAAAGCACCGTCAATACCAGAACATTGAAGAACACGGACAACACTGGTTGTATGCGTAGTAGATCGTTAATGAGCCACTGTCATATTTTTCTAATTCTCCGTTCGTCGCGTTATCCATTATGGTGTGCTAAATAACCACCAAATGCTGCGTGAAAAGCACTACGAATATCTTTTAAATACACTAAACTCTTTTATAAACACTTTTCTGCAACACTTTTATAAACACTTAAGCACGTAAATACGCTTAGTTAAAAATTCTGTGTATCAACAATATGATATCAAAAGTTTGTGTTTTCTGGCACACCTAGCAAATATTTGAACATGTTAAATTTGAAAATCATAAACAAGTTTGAGTGTTAAGGTGTTGAAAATCCTAAACACGTCAACGAACTTTTTTTTAATGAACACCGAAACACTTAAGTATTTAGATCTTCACAAAAAGTTTGTTGACGCGTTTATGATTTTCAACACTTAAACGCTTAAAAGTGTGCACGAAACGTGTTCAAGTATGTACGAAGTGTTCCAGAAATAAACACGAATTTGATATCATACAGGTGATACACAGAAATTCTACCTTAATGTGTTTATGATTTTTAGATAAAAGCGTTCAATTGTTTGCAAAATGTTACAGAAAATTGGTTATAAAGGTGTTCAGTACTTTTTACCGTCTATAGTTCTGTTTGAAAGGGAATTCAAAATTGATAACACTTGAGTGAAAGATTCTTAGAATCAGTAAATAGATAATGAAGTTATTGTTATCTTTTCACGCTTATTACAAAGTGACAACACTTCATGTTTCGTGCGAACAATATGGATTTGCTTTGTACACAAAATGTCACTGAATCTTTCATTTGTGAAAAAAGCACTTCTTTCATCTGCTCTCCTTTTATGTTCTATTGTTTGACGTGATTTCCTATATAAAGAAAATTTGATCCTGTGTAAAATTCAAGAAAATTAACATTATGCGGTAGTTATTGTCCAAAATAATTTCTCAAAAACTTTTACTGAACTGTTCATCTCATTGTTATACTTGACTCGTAATATTTTGACATTAGAATTGATTAAACAGTATACAAAAACAACTGGTCTATGCAATAAACCCCTTTTAGAATTAATTCACGAGGGTCTATAGAAAAATTTGTCACCCATTCAATTATCTATGTATTTATTAATTTCTATAAGATTGCTGAAAAGTATCTTTTGAATAAATGTGGAGAATGAAACTCGAAGTCTCAATCCTGGCTCCGGTAAAACGATGTTAATATGCACCGAGCGACGTGATAATAAAAACGTGATTCAAATGTTTCTCGGGTGATTACTTCTGGTTGTCAACGGACGGTTTGGACAGGCCTCATTAATCAATCTTTTTTTTTAATTTGACAGATCAAATCATCTTTGCCAGCGGTGGTGGTCACTACATCATTCGATTTAGTGCATCATCCATTTGTGGTATACAGTTCCTGTGTTTGCAGACGACAGAGTCAATTTGATGTTTGTATCCTAAATCTGGAACAGCCGCTTGGATGCGATGGCACTGTGGTAATACAGATATATCACTATGAATCTATACCAAACCCTGTCTCACTTCCAGCGCAGAATTAATCCATGATATTACCTTTTACATTTAGTTAATTAATTTAGATAAAAGTTAATAGGGTGATTCCCTATGATTATTAAATTTTTAACGTCAAAAAAACGCACGGTTTTCGTAAAAAATAACGTTTCATGCTGAATTTGGTCAAATGACAAGTTTTTTCAACTTCAAAAAATTGTTACAAATCACAAACATGATAGACCACCACCATTACCACCATCACCATTCCATTTTCATCATCGTCGTCTTCGTCATCGTCACCATCTTCCTCCCTCCCTCCTCCTTTTCATCTTCACCCTCATCTTCATCATTACCACTATTGCCGCCACTATAGATTAAGTGACGACGCTGCGCAGTGGTATATAGATTATATCTAGATTATCATCGCTTCACACATTATTCCTAATTTTCATACGTTTAACTAAGAGTATAAATAATGAATGAAAGATTATTATTCAGCGAGGTGAAATGTGATGTAATAGATTTTATTCTTATGACACTGTCTGTATTTTTAAGATTACAACGTCAGATCTGTAATTTACAAAACTGTCAGAAGAAAAGAATCATGACACTCGAATCTGTCATCTATTGCTTTCCTGGCAGCGACACAACCAACCAGGCTATCCCCTGATTACCGGAAGTGACACGATAACCCAGGCTCCCAAATCTGACAACTAATGTAAAATCGTCCAGGGCGGACAAATTAAATTAGATGAATAGAAGAAATTATTCAGAGAGGTGAAATGTGACGTATTAGATTTTATTCATATAACGTTCTCTGTATTTTTTAAGATCGCAACTGCTGACATGTTTATTAAATTATAGATAAAATACGATAAGCAGTTGCGATCTTAAACATACTGAACAGTGTCATATGAATAAAATCTATCTCATAAAAGTGTAAAATATGTTTCCTTTTCCTCAACGATAGTGATGTTTATTTATATGCCACATAGAAAATAAAAAGAAACACACATCTAGGCCAAGGAGCCTGCTTCGATAGTCTAATTTCTACCTGGTTTCAAAAGTAAACAAACAAAAATATGTACCTTTAAATAGTTGAGTTCGAAAGTGAATTCTTCGAATAATGAAACTTCTGCAAGAGAACTAATCAGATTCTCACCGGTCGGAAAATATTGGCATGCCTTATTTCGACACCTTCAAAACCTTTAAAAAAAATTTAATATTCTGGGGTTTTAAGTTATTTCTAGAGGTTAGTGGTAGCTTTTTACCTTGGAAGTTGTTTAGACCAATGTTAAATACTTTCAGCCTACTCCACACAAAATATTTATATCTCAAAGATTATTTTTATTTACAGCCTCCATTTGTGTCTTGTCTTAGCACAATATAAAAGGGTTACAAATAATGCAACGAATACGATTTTTTTTAGAACAAATTCAAAATAATTGGGGTTCCATATTCAGCCGAGGCTATGACTTCTAAGAAGTTTGCCACTTTCAGTGACGGCCAAGAAGCATGACATCTCTATCTTCAAGGCTTTGCACGCAATCGAATCATTTCTTCCACCACCATTCTAGCACTGTCACCATGTTATGGACTTTCAAAATGAACCTTAACAACGTCGGTCTCCGACACCCTAAAATAAATCAATCTGAAAAGATACCCTTTCCAAGTAGATCTTCTGTTAAATGTATACCCCTTTTTCACTGTACACGAGTACATGGCCCGACCGCGCCGTGAAAAACAACTCTTTCACGCGTTATGTCACACGCACATGGTGTTACACCTTTAATGACAGTGGCCCCGGCATTCTATAGCCAAACGTTTCTACTTGCTTACTTTTCAGTTCTTGAACATAGTAATTTCCCCTTAAATATGTAATATACATTTTGAACCTATTTTATTGAAGGTGAGTGGGGGGGGGGTAGTTGGAGTCTAAGAGGCATGTTGACCCTATGCTACGGTGAATAGATAAATTCATTTCATTGTATAATATGTGTTATTACATAGACATCCTGAATCTTAAAAAAAGGCAATTGCAGAGAGTGCAAGACACTTGGTGCAAATGCTGATCTATAGCTGCTCAAAATTTTCAAGGATTACCCCTGTTTTGATAGAGCTGCAATGGCCTACAACGCCAAGAATCAATTTAAAACATTTCTATTAATTATACTAAAGCGCTTTCTGGTCACAGATTCGACCTTCTATAAAGGAACGGTTAAACTTTAAAATTTAAACATACCCACAATCTTTGCAGATATCAGTATACTTTTTGGAATCTCCATCGCATAATCAACATTACATTAGGATATCAACATTTTGCATGTACAGCTCCCAAACTATGGAATACCTTACCTTTAGAAATCATGAAGTTAGCATCTTTAAATACTTAAGTAACAAAGCTAAAAGCACATATTTGTTGGTGGTGAATTAAAGCACATCGGGAGCTCTTGCAGCAGAGAAGAAAATTATTACTGTATATCGTTTTATTCTCAGATATCCGAATCCTGACATATTGCAACGTTTTCTCATGTCAATAATTTCCTTTTATTTAAAAGTAAAATTTCCTGACTTTCCTGATGCAAAATATTATTGACATATCGCGATGCAACTTTTAGAAATTAGTGCGTAATTGCGCAGAACTCAAGTCATAAGTATTTTATCCAAGTTTCAGCCTGTGGAAGGAGGGTACTTTCCGCTAAGTTCTACCAAAAGGCCAGAGTCGTTTCAGGAAGCTTTAGCTTTACTAGTCGTCAAGATATATTACGATTGGTTTGATCCAGTTACTCCCTGCGGAAAAATCCACCTATTCCATCGCGCCAATCCTCCGGAACAGGGCTCGACAATAATGGGAATCAACAAACATAGAACGATTCCGTCAGAAGAATGAAATGAGACGATTGCTTGTGATGCCGTTCCCTGGTTTGGCTGTCACGATACGCCTAGATGCTGATATCGCCAACGCTCATTCAAGTTTTTTATTTCAAAAGTTCTCTTTTCCTTTTAGTCGGTAAATCATTATCTGACTATCTGGAGGCCTTTTAGAGCCAGTGGTGTCAAATTATTTGATATCAAGTTCTCAGCTTTGGAAGGAGTGTGCTTTCCACTAAGTTCTACCAAAAGGCCAGAAGTTGTTTCAGGAAATGCTTTAGCCTTCACTAGTCGTCAAGATATACACGAGTGGTTTATCCAGTTACTCGCTGCTGAAAATCCACCGATTCCATCGCGCCAATCCTTCGGGAACAGGGCCCGAAAGATCATGGAATCCAACAAACATAAACGACCCCGTCAGAAGAATGACGTTGTTGATACCTTTTGTTCTTACTTGATTCGAAAGCTCGACGATTTTTTGGTATTTCCCGCGAGTTCGATGGCACGAACGGAGTACCCAATACTGGTGTCCATCTCTGGAGTGCGCCGCCCTAACTCGATGCGATTTCCGGTACGCGATCCGGAGAGAGCACCATGGATGATGGTGGTGGTACCAGAGTAACCGAAGCAGGTGCGAGATGGTAGACACTTATAAGACGTCGGCCATGCGTTTGTTAGAGGTAAGGACTCACTTAGACAGGTGTCTTATGAATCTGGATGCGATTTGGACTCCTGGGAATGGGTAAAAAGGGACGCCAGAGTAAGCAACATCCCACAGATGATTATAAGTGTGACTTTGGTCTTATTGGTTGCACAAGTGCATGTACCGAAGAGGCCCGAGTTATGACGAACGTACTTTGTTAATGTTAATCAGGCAGCAGAGAGACACCATGGCGGCCAGAAGTTTTACGTAAAACACAAAATGGGAAGAGTTTTTTTGAAACAATGCATAGTAGTAACGTCATTAAATGAGTACCATAATATGACCAGATGCTGACGCTAGTTCGACAATAAATTGACACACATTGCTCGACTTGATATATAATTTCGTCCACCTCCAACAAGGACGCTGAAAATCAAGCACCGTGAATACCAGAACATTGAAGACACGGACACACTGGTTGATGCGTAGTAGATCGTTAATGAGCCACTGTCACATATTTTTCTAATTTCTCCGTTCGTCGCGTTATCCATTATGGTTAGATCATATTTTATTTTACTTTGTGCTGATTAATAACCACCAAAGCTTGTCAAGTGAAAAGCACAAACGAACAACTCGCTTTCTCGTGCGAATTCAACCAGAAAACTAGAAGCTGTTATCATGACAGAGTTTTGAAAGCCAGTAAACATGATTGTACTTCAGTCATATCAAACTGACAAGTCTAGCTGTTGTCAGTTGTAATACAATTAGACTAAACAAATATATCTCCTCTCTT
>JZLH01S0603156.1:38150-52937 GCA_001188425.1 Eucidaris tribuloides | reverse complement strand
CGGTGTGCTTGAGCACAATAATTTGGCAAGGATGTTCACTGCCACTAATGTGACTAAATTCCTGATAGAAGAAAGATGTGTACTTGGTCCGTCAAGTCATGCCATGAGTGACACATATTTAAGGCAAGAAAAGTCAATTTTTCCAAAAAGTCGACAAGATGTGTCTATGGTCGGGCGTAGGGGGTTGTGCCAGGATTTGACACAAATTCTTGTTTCTGGATGAATAGAATTTTAATCGCTATTTTATGTCAATCATCTATCGTTTTGATCCTTCACAATACCTCATTTGACACTTTTTGCAAAATTTTACGCTTCGCGTGGAGCGCCAATCTTATAAATGGTCCAACCCATCTTCAGACTTGTGAAAATATGTAACAAATCACTATTAAAATTGTTACTTGCCAAATAGTTTAAACCCGAATTTCTTCCAGTGCAAGAATGTATCTTTACGTGTTGTTACGAACATAAGATAGCGTTGTAACATCGACATTGCGTTGCCGTGAGCTCCACACTTATAGATAAAGTAAAATGTCATGTTTACCATTATTTGCTATAAGAGATGGATTCATGTAGACTTTTGAAAAGTGCATGTTCACTTCATGCATGCTCATCTGCATGCATGACCGCAACGGACCAATCCATTTTCACATAAAAGTTAGCACAATGAGTGTAGGCAAACACTCTTGTCACATATGTATTTTGCACAAACTTGTTTTGTTAAAAATTATTGGTTATGTTGAAAAGGGGCGTCATGTACTTTTCTTGTTGTTGTTTCTATCTTATTACATCTATGATAATTAATTAGAGATGAAGTTTGTGTGTTCATCATCAAGGCTTAATTTGTACAACCGAGTTTGTAGTCAATAAACATGACAAAAAGTGTGCGCACTTGAAACACCGTTCTTTTTTAAAGTTATAGTATTTTGAAAAAGGGTTAACTAGTTACTTTTTTTTGTTGTGTTTATTCCGATGATGGATAAGCTCAACTCAAAGATTTTTCCGTCTATGTAACTGGGTTGGTGATTTAAATCAATGGCGATTCGAATCAATGATTTATTTATTTTTATTTATTTTTTTACCTTTCAGCTTGATTTGAATAAATACGATAGATTTAATTATTTTAATCACGTTTTGAATCATGAACTGATGGATCTTGATTTACATCACCCCTTTCAATAATAATAATAATAATAATAATTATAATAATAATAATAATAATAGTAATTTCAAAGATCACCAACGCAGTTATGCAGTAGTAATAACAATAATGATAAAATACAGGAAATATATATATTTCATTGAGTAGCCAATAAGTTATCATATCATCTCTTTGTCCCAATGTGTCTTTATATTATATTCATATTTGTGTTTTAGTGGTATGAATAGGACTATGTATATCCTATTGATAACATTTAAAGCTTTTTATTGCTCTGTTCAGGTATTGTAATTTATGATTTTATTTCATTCATGTGTTGTGTATTATGCTCGTACCCTCTTTTTTTACGTATGTTGCACTCTCATTGAAATATACAGGGTGGCCCAGAAAGAATGCTACGAGTATGATCGCTAATTTCTTCAGCATTATAGGCAAAAATGTCATTTATTTTTATTTGTTGGTTAGAACATTCTTTTTCCAATAAAATGATACCAAGATCATTGATTTTGAGTAAGGCGTTTTGATTCTAGGGCCATTTTTCGGAGGCAATGCAATTTCCAAATTTTCCCATTTTTCAATAGCGGCGGTCATCGGAACGCCGGGATATTTTGGCCTCTCAGCTTGCCATACCACACAAACCACGATGACAATGGAACTGTAGCTCACATCGTCTTCTTTATGAAAGTGAGGGCATTCCAGCCCTTCCAGTCATTGCGGTTTGTGCCATATAATATATATGTAACACCTACCATCCAAGTTAGTCACAAATAGGCCAATAATAATCTTCATTTGACCTTTGACCAACATATGTGACATTTTACCTCCAAATAACATTGAGGTCCCTGTTACGCATCTACCACCAAGTTTGGTTACAAAAAGTTACCTAGTTTCGGCTCTTATGGGCCCTGCCCCCTGGGGCCCGGGGGGGCTGGTGTACCATTCCAGGAATCCTCCCCTTCCCCCGAGGATCATTCCCACAAAGTTTGGTCAAAATCGATTGATGTGAATGTGCATTATTCCCATAGGGCCCTACCCCCAAACTTTTGCCCCCCCCACCCGTAAGGACCAAACGGGGCCACCCTGGGCATTGCCATGAGGAACATTTATTCAGCACATAAAGGTATCTACACACAAAGTGGCTTAACTAAACAATTTCTGGATTTAGAGAAGATGTTTGAAAACTATCTACTTTTGGCCCTTTCGGACCCTGCCCATGGGCCCCCCCGGGGGGGGGGGGTCAGGTGTACCATATGAGGACCCTTGAATCCCAACCCCCTAAGGATCATTCCTGCCAAGTTTGGGCCCAATCCAATCATGCATTTTGAAGAAGAAGCTGGAAATGTGTAAAAGTTTACCCACGACGGACGACGGACGAAAAGCGATCGCAATAGCTCACTTGAGCCTTTGGCTCAAGTGAGCTAAAAAAATGGTGGAGTCAGAAATGTGTCAAGGGCCTGATGCTATCATTGACTGTAATAAAAATGGTACATGGGTGATTTTACCTTTTCGTTGTTAACTGAACATACCTGAGTATTAAAACAGAACAAACGGCATTTGAAAGCTAAGACTATGCTATCAGTGAAGGTGATGTAAGCAACACGTCACTAAAATGCTTTGCTTATTACCAAAGAGGGCGCTTTTGACTTGAACAATTATTTTTGAGACACACTGTAGATGAAGGTCCTGTATTTCATTGATTTGCAATTCATAATTTCGCTGATAAGAAGAATTAGAATTAGTGGGCATGGGACAGTCGCCCACCCAATGGGGAGGGCGCAACATATCGTCTTGCCCCCCCCCAATAATTTTGATAACATGGAAAATGAATAAAAAAAGTAATGTCAAAATGCCCAATTATGTTTAAAAATATCAAAGGCACTACAAAACTATTAAATTTAACATACATGTACAATACCACCAAACATACATATTGTTCAACTTTCTAAACTTTTAGAATGCGATTTTGCGCGGGGAGCACGCCGAAAATGTTATTTTTTGCTGCTGTTTTTTTTTTTATTCGGAGAGCTTCTTCCAAATAAGAAAAATACGGAAGCAGTCAGCCATTTGAAAACAACAAGTCTTTTTTATTTGAAAATTAAAATATTTTTTTTGCACAATCTTGCCCAAATTTTTCAGTATTTTTGTCCCAGGGCAGTTCCACGCAGAGAAGATATAGACTACTAAATCGGACAGGCTGATAATCCGAATTTACTATAAACATCTTCGATGGTCCTCAGCAAGCGTTAACATAAAATTAAAGCGATAATACACAATAGCCGTCCTTCAAATAAAGCGTTCGCGAAATCCTCGGCAAATTTTAAATGTGTTGAAGATTCCAGCATATACACCTGTCACAGCAAATATCCACACGATTCATTTGCGAGTTTCCCGTAAAATACCATCAAAGAGAAGAGCTAGAAAAGTTGATCCCTGAAAGAGTATACATACACAATTTGTATCAAGACTTAATAAAAATTTAGTTAGTTACTTATAACTACTAGTGACTAAATTGATCAACTATGCGCCCCTTTAAGAACACTGCCGCTGGTCGAGAGGGTTCGTACCGATTTGACCAGAAAATGTTCAATTTGAACTCTCAAGTATAGTCGATCATAACAATCATAAATCCTTTATCTCTCATTGCCACTTACATCATATATATACAGCAGCATTATACGAATTCAAATCAATAATAAGTTGCGAGCTTTTACGCAAATAATGTAAAATATAAGAAAAATATCTAAATGATCGCAACGAGAGTAATTAATGTATTTACACTACTATACACTCATGTATTCTTATGAATGTGACATTATAAACTTGCCAAAAATATAGTATAAACCTTGTAATTTGTACACTATATACCTTCAGTTAATTGTAAATTTTACTTAGGTTACCATATCAAATAGATTTGCAGTGTCTTTGTAGTTACCACTCAATATTTGTATAGTATACTAACAAATAACAGAAAATAATACTCTCAAACAAAACACATTTGGCCAGCTACAATAATGACTCGTCTGTCATTCAGCTAAAGGCTATAAAACAAACTGTGTAATAAAACAAACAAGCAATCAAGCCCATTTCCACTTTAATGAAATTAAAGTGGCTAACACGTCTTTAACGCTGGTCCTTTGACTATTAAATACAAAGTATCATAACTTCAAATCAAAACAATATGTATCAACATAAACAAACATGTATATCCATGGGTTGAATAGTAACTTTGCCATTAAATCAATATAATCAATGCTTCCAATTCAATAACTGGAAACTTTTGTCAATAACCAATCATTTGGAAATAAATGAATTGTCAAACAAATATACTAATACACTAAAATGCCTTTCTCAGAATTCCTTGTTTTACTCAAATAACGAAAAGTACAACACAATCCATTAATAGGCATATACTGTCTGTACATTACACTGAAAGTAAATGTACTAATAAACCTTAAAAATAAACTACAAAGTAGCATAATGAAATAGTATAACAAGTTATACAGCTCACCTAGGCAAGAGCCAGTACCATTCTCCAACAATTTTCTGTCCTCTCCAAAATATGAGTCTTCTCTCTAGTCGTATCAGTGTGTGAATGATACTTTCTCCACAAAGCTACATGCACATGGCTATGTGCTGTATGATTAATGGTCATTATTCAAAGAAAGTCTAGAAACAAACATTTCTCCTTAAAACTACCAGTCTTGGAGTGGGGAGCAGCTCCCTGACACGCCAGTGTCCCTGACCACATCATAAAAATAACTGGGTTAGACATCTTGAAGAGTGGGAGTAACATGTTACTCAGAACGGTTGATGAACTCAGTGGTCATGTCAAGTTTCATTTGCAGTATCTCAACTCCTGGGCCCAAACTTAATGAATATGTAGCAAATAAAGTATGAAATGGCCAACTTAAAGTAACTATACTTTATTTGCTGCAATTACACATGTATTTACTAGCAACTGAAATATACATTATGTGTACCCTGTTTTCTATCAGTCGTAGCACACGTATAGCAGCATAAACCTATGCTGTCATAATTTCCTAAATTCTGCTCGCCCAGTTTTTCTTTTCTGTACTTTTTTCTATGCTTTTCGCGCCTTTCCTTCTTTTTTTGGGGGGGGGGGTGCCCCGCGTGCCCCCGTAGTATTTTACTTTCAAGAAATAGTGGATCGAATCGGGAGTTAAATACAACAGATTACTAATTTTTTGAAGTAATAAAAGTCTATCCAGGTGGATTTTGGTGAGTGTTACCCATATTAACATTCCATACGTCATTTGTATCACTGTAAAATAGAGCGTTAAAGATATTAGAAGGGATATGACACTAAAGGCAAGGTTCACCCTCACATCAAGTTGATTTTAATAAATCAGAACATGAGAGAAACATATTAATCAAAGTTTGGCACGAAATCCACCAAAGAATAACGTACTTTCAAAGTCTTCTTAATTGTGCCGTCACATGCCAGCAGCTCCCAATTGTCATGTGATATAAATTCAATAAATTGTATTTTTATGTTCATGATACTAGTAACTAATGGGATTTTTTTCTTTCATAGAAGCATGTAAGATAAATGTTTCTGGTAATATAATGAGTGCACAGGTAAAATCATTTTCAAATTTCTGAAAAACGGCACTTTATGTGATATTTGCCACAGATTGCCATAATGATGTAAATACAAACTCGCAGTGTATTGTGTATCGAATATAATTATAAGATAAACTGGACTGTTGAAAATTATTCAATTTATTTGAAACAGGTAACAGAAAGATTTTTTGTGACTTAGATGTATGAATAATAAACTCCCGATAGCGGACTGGGAGGTACGCAAATTACCAAGAGGGAATCCAATTTATGTGAGCATTGTACCATAAGATGTTTCAGGGATGTGCAATCCATTGCTTCCCTTCATTATTAATACCAAGCGGTAAGTTTAGTATTTACAAATAGGTGTTGAAAGTTTGAGATCCATACGTCATGAATTTGTTGTTTTATGACAAAAACTAATAGCGACATGTTGTTCTTTCATGAGTTTAAATTTTGCTCAATTGCGAATTGCGGTTATGTGTACCATCGCAATACCAGCGGAGCGCACTGATTGGTCAAACGGCTAACCTCCGCCGACCTTCAGCTAACGCTGATCGACAATTTTGGAAGGCCCGTGCCGTCGACGTCACGCGATTTTTATTTAAAGATTCAAAGTCATTTGAAAAAGGATGAAGTTTAACCGTCCAGATTTTCAACAAACTCACTATTTTTACCTCAAGTCTTTATGAGAGATGTTTATTTTATATTAATCCTCACTTGGATATGATTCAGCTGATTTCATTCGTTTAGATATTTTTGACGTGCAAATCAATGAACACAATCTGTGATGAATTTCATTATCTTGTCAGTGTCCATTTTTTTTGAAAATTACCTGTAAACAAGCGCTTGAAATGTTCTTCTGAAAACGACTTCATGTACATAAAATGGATTTGCTGTTTAATCATTCCCAAAAGACCAGTGATTTTGAGACTGGTGAAATTACGTATGGAAATCATTAATTATTTTGGTGTCTTAGGGTTTCTGAGCATTTGTAGATATTTTTGCTTTACCCGATCATATATTACTTAGTAACCTTTTTTTACTGAGCAGGTATAGTGCCTGTTAAAATACGATTATGATTGTGTTTATCTCCAATCTCCTGTAAATAATTATATTACATGTTTTGTTACGATCTGTTATTCGATCTTACTTTGTTAGACAACAGTGTTTGTCACATATTTTGTTTTCTTTATTTGTGTTCTGTCATTTTGTATCAAAGCTGCTATATACTCGCATCCCCCGAGGTGATTGAGTTCATAAACTAACTAAACTATAACTAAACTAAACTAGTAGGCTCCATCATGCAGGAAGTTGAACAATCCCTGGTTCAGCGTCCTTGTTATCTAGTGGCGTAGACACGTCGTCGCACATGGGGCGACGATTGCTGTCCAGAGCGGTCGAGCAATAATGCATGTTCAACACAACAACACACACACATACACACAACACACACACACACACCACACACACATCACACACACACACACACACACACACACACACACACACACACACACACACACACACACACACACACTCACCACACACCATACAAAACATATTTCTAAGCGATTCTTTCTTTCTTCATGGTCTAGACTAGAGTTTTGCAAACACAATGGTAAAGTGAACTAAAACCGTCGTTTGGGTACATATTTTCCGATTGTAACAAATCTACAAGCTGTGTAAACTATTTGACAGCAGATTTATGATAATCAATGTTTCTCTTAAGGTTAGATCAAAAATATGTGAACAAACTCGATTTTTTCAATCCGCGGAATAGTCTAAAAACTTCCTGTTTGGTAAAAAAATCTCGTGAAGATCCCTGTTTTTCCCAGCATCTTTTCTGCTTTGCGGCCTCATAAAATAAAAGTGCGTCATTGCATAAAAAATATTGACAATAAGTATCTGTAGGCGAAAGTCTAAGGATTCTAAAAATGTAAAATCATTTTTTTTTTGGCTAGGAGAAGCCCGCGGAATTTGGCAGAAATTAAACACAAACTAACGTTTTCAGTCAGTCCCAGCTGCAACGCAGCCTTTTATTATTATGGCGTTAGAGTGTGAATTGAAACAATGACAGCATTCGTCGCTCTCCTATGCACAGGGCGGTGTGAGAGAGCAGTGACGCATGACCTGTGCGGTACCTCGGGTTTCTCTGCCGCAAAGAGGATCGTTTTCTTTTTGTTAAGAAATTCATATGATGCACACACACACACACACACCACACACACACACACACACACACACACACACACACACACACACACATCACACACACACAACACAACACACACACAACACACACACACACACACACACACACACACACACGAGCGCGCGCGCGGCGGTGTGAAAATCGTAACAGTCAAACTTACGGTACGGACGCCGTACGAGTTTAGCGAGTTCCGTAGGTCAAATGTGACCAAGGCTATTTGGGCCGGGGGGGGGGGTACTCAGATTGGCTCCGACGGGGGTGTGAAGCTGAAGTCGAAAACCCGACCTCTTTTTAAAGGGGCATTTTTTTCGAAAATGGTACCCTAAGGGTTTTAATAAGAAAAGTGGCATTTTTTTTAGCATTTTAGCGATGAATAGGCGCAACATATCTAGTGCAAATCGCAAATTTCAAAATCATGACCCATGTTTAAGGATTTTTTTATAAGGACGAAAAGTCACCTATTAGAGCGGAACACTCCCGTTATCCCTTAGTAGGCAAGTACCCCCAGGGATTTGGGAGGGCAAAACAAACATCATGGGGTCATCGTACGATCTCTCTGTGAAGAGGCTGATATGAGGAGACTACAGGGCAACTGCAAGGATTAAGCACAATCACTGTACGATACCTGTAGCTACCTCCGTACAGCCCATCTGCAGCCTGCGGGCCCGTCAAGAAATTGTACGGATGCTTGGCAGATAACAAGTCGTAGCCCGTAAAGCCTCTGTGATTCCCCACAAATTCGTACGATATATCCTAGCTAAAGTATCGTACGGGTTCGTAGTACAAATGTGACTGAGGCTTACCCCGGGCCCTTACATGTATTCAATCATTTTCCATCAGCCAAAGAAGGTGGGGGAAGATATCAGCATCCACCATCAATTACACGCACTGTCCATTGCAAACGTCCAATGTTAGGAGCAGAAGACAGATTGTTATGGCATCAGATATAGGAATGTATTGAGAGAATGAAGGTGACATGACGAATAATCATTAATAATAGATATTATAATAATAATATCAATAATAGTTTCAACTGTTAATGACGATGGTGATAGATGATCGATGAACATGAATATTAATAATCACAGTCATAAATATCAAAATCAATCATAACATTCATTAATAATCACCTTTATACATAAACAAAGTATACTGATTAAAAGAATATATATATTTCCTTGGAAAGCCTGGGGATGATTGCACTTCCTCCCACCTTGATGAGCGGGGGGGGGGGGATGACTACCCATCCCCTCCCTTGTCGAAACCCTTCTTTTAATCTATTATGTTTTATCATGGACCTGTTTATTGGAAACATGCTCCTGCGACTATCATACTTCAAACACGAGGTGTTCGTCTTCATCGTCGCAATTATCATGATAATCATCATCATCTTCATCATCGATGCATAATAACATCATCATCAATCCACATCATCATCTCATCACCATTCACCACACACATCATTATTGATACGAGGGTAATTCCATTTATCATAATTTTCTTACACCTCGACTCATGATTTTATTAGGGAAATTTTCTTTAGTTCAGATTACAGCTGGAGTTAGATTTTGTTATGGGAGGTTATCTCTGGCCTGAGCACTTTTCCCCACACGGGCCGTCTCGATGTGGACTCTGTTATGCCATTGACCCTGGATTTCACCATTACCATGTGGGCGTATCAGCCAAGTGCTTGTTATGTATTTCGCGCGTTTTGGACTTAAGGAAAGGCGTGCCTAACACAAGAAGAACACGTGCCTTACAATCTACATCTGAAAGAACTGTCCTTCACTCAACTCATTATGGGATTGGTTTGGGCTGGATGTTATTGGATTAAAAATGACTTAGGCCAGATTGAATCAGGCGATGGGTTTTCTCGCTTGTCTTGGAGCGTTTACTGTCTTTAGATCATCAGACGGATAGTAAAGTCAGGCCCTGTGCCAAAATTATGGTGAGTGACACTTCAGTCACATTCGTACATGTACCACGTTGATGCATACTATAAAAACGAGCATTCTGTGGTTGTGCATATAGACTGCAAACACTGCACAGGGCACTAATGCGTGAAGACGGATCAGATCATGCGGGACGTGGCATATTTTCCCTCTTTGCTGCATACGTTTTGACACGAAACATGAGTTGATATTATAGGCCTCAGGGGCTTTGAATCCATGTTTCGAATGGGGATGGGGGCAAAAATGAAGAAATATCAAAAAATATTCGCGGCGCTTTTGCGCGCTCAAATTATAATATAGAATTTTGCCCACGAAAGTGCGGCCGAACATTGGTATTTTGTAGTTTAATATAGTATTTTGTGCCAAATTTAAATGGATTTATAGTGCTTTCAATGCTTTTTGAAGATATATCAGTATAGGCCTAATAAGCATTGAGTATTATAAATCTTGCAAACTGTCAAATTATTGAGGGGGGGGGGGCAAATCAACATGTTTAGCCTCCCCTGCCCCCACAGATTGACGCCTCTGGTATGGATATTCTATCTAATCTATCATTCATAATTATGTGTACGTGGTTTATTTTGTTATTTACCATCCATCCAATCCGATGATCAGATCCACCCTCTACCCATACACCATTTGTTCTGTTCACCATTCAATAATAATTAAGTTTTTATTGACATTGATTCAGTTATTCGCTTGTGAGCTTGATATGTTGTTTATGACTGAGTTTTTGATCGCTCTGCCTGACAGAAGTTAGGCGGTTAATCCTCCACCTAGCTTCTGCCCCATATTTACAGGCAATAACCCTTGTCCGTCGTGCTACGCAAATCAGGGTCTGAACAATCTGTGCTGCAGACTCTTCTTCGCATAAGACCCTGTGTTATAGCTTTCGCTAAGCAGAAAGAGACATAAAATTAGTCTTGGTTTCAAGGCGGCAGTAGTATTTTAGCTGCCAGAATAGAGTCCTGTGCCTGCAGACTACTCTGCCCCCTTCTCCCATCGCCATTATTGGTGTGCATGCGAAGGAATCCGATCCAATGTCAACTATAACACATCATGGCGCCCAGGACATGTTATGCATTTTCAGAGACTGCGCCACATGGTGAGGCAATTTAGAGAATCTGTATTAGTTCGTTTCAAAGTTTGGGACCGTACGATTTTGGCTGTGCCGTAAACGGAATAACGTTTGGCACTGACTGTAAAATTGACTGGCGTGGGAAAGTTCCCGGAAATTCAGGACGAACACCGCCCCCCCCCCCCCCTGCCACTGACCGTTTTTGGCTTTTGCTCGTTTGGTGGAGCCATTTGGCCGCTGAAAATTCCCGGAAAAGTCAAGAAAAATGTTCTTCGGATATGTTTTTCTGACGGATTTCGCCCCTAATTAACATGTTACCTGGCACGCCGCCCTGTGTATTTTTAAATAAATATTGTCACTACAGAGCATCTAGGACTGTCGGTAAATTCTTACAGACACAGACATCGAGCAATTACAAAAATCGAAAGTTTTGCGAATCAGAACATAGAAACGGTCATCGACATTATTTACTGCTGCACATAATGAATAGCACGTACAGTAAACACTTTGTAGCTAAATGAGATGGGGATTATGAAACAAGGGCGCCGGAAGCGCGATCAGTGGGAGCACTTGCCACCCCCCCCCCACAGGTTTTTTTTTGGGGCGGCGGGCAAAATGAAATCTTTGCCCCTCCCCAATGTGCCCCCTGAAAAAAAAAAATAATAATAATCAAGTTTGAAACAACCAAATGAACAATAACGGCATTTTTCTTGTCAAATAAAGGTGTAAACTTTCATGACTGAAAAATGCGAAAATTATCGCTCCAGGGCACTTACACTTAATTTAAGTAATTTTTAGGCGTATATGCGCTCGTAGTCCTTCGACCTGCTTAGTGTACACCCAGCAGAAATACCGTCATTAGTAAAGCCCATTCATTTTTTCCTCTTCTTTCCATGTCAAAGGAGAGTAAACCTATGGCCAAAAAATTCCATCGAGACAGTACTCGCATGGCGTATTAAGACGGGGGCAGGAGGCAGCATCCCGCCCCCCCCGAAAAAAACAACAACCAAAATAAAAAAAATAATATAAAAAAAAAAAAAATAAAAAAAATAAAAAAACAAAACTTAATAAAGATAATTTCGGGCAACAGCTATGGAAAACTTTAATTAGAAGATGGGGCATTCCACGGTACGTGACATGACGGTTGACCGCCTTTTTGGACTTTCTAACCAGTGTACAAACAAAAAGTTTATTACAATTGACAAATATGCTAGCTCAATCTCTGCATATTACTAGCTTTACACAATTTCTCCCATTTTTTTTTCAAAAAAAAAAATCCGTTAATGAATCTGCATAATAATGCTTGTAACAGGAATGACGCTAAAATGGCATGGTGTTTTCACAAGATTGATGTTTTTCGCCAAAACTCTTGTGAATTATATGATTCAACTGAGATTTAAAGGTGCTGAATTTTGAAGATTGGAGTCTTACAAAGAATTTTTGATTCATGAAACTAAGCAATTTCCTAATTTAACTAATTAAATTACAGCATCAAATTAGTGGATTGAACGTTTGGTAACGGAATGACGGTAACGGAATGACGTCAGGATCTTACCATAGTGCACGAATTAATAAGAACTAAAAAAAGAATGATGATACAAACAATTCCCATTTCTCTGCCATAAAGTAATGGAAGTTAAAAAGTTAGCAGGTGACGAGTCTTATTACTTGATGTCCTGTGTCACATACTCATTAGCATGATTATTATGCAAATCAAAAGGTCATACAGGCTAATTTGGGTTTGTTAATGCGATAATGTAGACAGTTCATTGGATTTTGATGTAACTGGATGATAGTATGTATTACAAGGTATCAAATGACTGATTCAGTTTTGAGTTGAAAGGTGAAATGTCAAAGGTCAGGAGCCCCCCATACCTTTGTGGTCTCACGCAATATAACTTGAGACCTGGCTCATTAAATATTTAATTGATAACTTAGGTAACATAATTTATTATAAAGCAATAACTGATGAAGATTTTAGAGTTGATGGGTCAATGGTAAAGGAGCATATATATCTGATTTGGGACTTGTTACCCAGATACTCAGGAATGGCTTATTGATTTTGATGTAACTTGGGCCAAGTATGCAGCTTGAGCCCCGATAATTGATTACGATTTTGGAGTTCAAGTCAAAGGCACAGAGGGCTTCTACAGCTTGATTTGAAATGTTTACAAAGGTAACTTACAAACATTTTTGATCAATCTAATGCATGCATGAAGGCTTTCATCAAATTGTGTGGGAGTACAGACTGGAAGGCATACCCATCGAACTGTGGCACAGGTGAAGCTGCTCTAGTCTGCCATTTTTTTTTTTTAGATATTTTGAAAATTATTGGCGCCTACTTTTCTTATTTGAAGGCAAATAGCTCTCTCTTGCTTAACAATTATTGAGGTTTGATTGATATCATTTAAGTTTGACTTTCTTTCTTGTCAAAGTTTTATGAACAGTATTTCTAGATTATTAAATACCAAACTACTTAATAAAAGCATATAAAATCTTCTCACACAAACACATTAAGCTAATGTGCTTTATAATGTGCACAAAGTAGACTGTGAAAAAGAGTTATGGGAAGACTGTAAACATTTGTACAAGTACCTTTCTCATTGTTTACTATATAGTCATTCCTTTTCTAATTGACCTTCATATTTCTCGTGATGTCTGATGAATTGTAAATGTAACAAGCAATAGGCAAACATTGTCTTGCCCACCTGTTGACTATGTAACACAAAGGTTTCCCCAATTCGAGTTAGATGTCTCAGACAATCTTGGCAGTAAACTTACATGTTTTGACCTAAAGTTGACCTTTGACGCTTACAGATGTGACCCTTGACAGACGATAGATGAATGTACCAAAAGTGCATCTACCACCCATATTGGTTGCCATATTGCTAGCAACATGATGGCCAATTTTATTTAGAGTCTTGCAAGTTAACTAAAATTTGACCTAAAATGACCCACCTTACCATGTGACTTCTGAACCACTATAACATGAAGGTCCCCCAACTGCATCTATGACCAGTTTGGTTGAAAAGGGAGCAACAGTTGCTAAAGTTAGCTGTCTTTTGGAGAGTCGCTTGTAAGGAAAAAAACTTTAACATATGACCTCAATGACCTTTGACCTAACTCATGTGACCTCCAAGGCACATAACATGAAGGTCTTCTCAGTGGTGTCAATATTGAATTGATAATAAAAGGTGGGAAAAATTATGCAACTAATTTGGGTCAGCTTGCTTAAAGTTCCAGTGTCATTCCGTTACCGTCAATTCCGTTAGCCAGAGTACGTAACGAATGACGAAACTTAATTAATTGTTTTTTAATTAAGTAGGAGTGTCAAATGAAAATAAAGTTAGTCTATCATGTCAAGTCTACCCTGAACCACTGCTTTCATACAAACTTCCAAATTTTCCTCTCCTCAAATTTTTCTGAATAAATTTTAAAATGAGTGTTTTCGGTTAACGAATGACGCAAAAATAGACACAATTTTTAGAAATCACCCCAAGCGTAACAAAAATCCGATAGAACGCAATTTGACTACATCAACTTACTTTCTTTGAAGACGAACTATAATATAAACTAAAATTGAGAATTTTTAAGATCTTTTTGAATTTGTGGGGAAAATAATCTCATGTAATTTCATATTTTCAGGCAAAAAGTTATTAGTAATTAACCTGACTTTTAAGTATGAGAAATGCAACAAAATGTAATTCTGAGTTGAAAATCAGAAATTTGGACTTTTACCTTGAATATTGACACCAAATTATGGTTACTATTGTTTGAAATTTTGGTACATGTCGCACTTTCGCGT
>JZLH01S0603146.1:86056-105231 GCA_001188425.1 Eucidaris tribuloides | reverse complement strand
GAGAAGAAGAAGAATGACGAGGACTCTGGAGGAAGAGGAGGAGGAGGAGAAGAATAAGAAGACATCCTAAATCAGAACTGTCATTACTTCATCTCTGTCAGACCCAAATAAATACAGTAAATACCACTTGTAATACTAGAATTGAAATTAAAATCAATGGATCAAACAGAGATTGCTACACACACACAAATGTGATGAAATGTGGACTCAGCATAACATAAGCAATGGCTGCACATCACACTAGACTGTATACATTTAAGTTGGCATGGTACATTAAACACACTAGATTGGATATGATACCGTCTAAAAGCATTAAAGATCCTGAGTAAGAGTGTCAAAGTCCAAAACACAAACATGTTATATCATGAAACTAAGACAGAAAAAAAACAATTTCATATGTCTTGGTTAAATAAGGCTGACCAATACGAAAAAAATTGGCGCAGAATCCCGCAAAATGAACGTATTTCATAATTTTGTAGAAGAGTCATACTGTTATGCTTTAATATACGCTTACATTTTGTTTCTTTTATCAAAGAAATTTGAAAGAAAACTGACTGGAAAATAAATCTCTTAATTTCAAACAGACAAAAAAAATTTACCTGAATTGAGAGTTGAAAGATATTTTCACACATACTGATGTACATCTCTAAGTTGTATTTTATACCTAAAGGCAGCATTTATTTCATACTTTTTGCACAATTGAATACTCTCAGTACCCAGGCTCTTTGCCACGAATCCCACTCTTGCTGCAGTTATAGTTCAGTAGTCAAGCAATGATTCACGGGGAGACGTCTAATTTGAAAAATGAATATTTACTTGAAAAGTAGGTTCATCGATTCATATGAACTCATTGAGCAGGCATTCGATCTTACTTGATATTTATCTAACCTTTACCGCCCAGTTTCAAATGAGCTGCTTTATTTGATTTGGTCAAGATACCGAGCTAAGTGGGGCACAAATATGTGCGATATGTTCCAATAATGTTTGCAGGAGTGTACATTTTGCAAGATGAATGAAATCATTTTTAACAAAGGGCATTTATGATATGTACGGATGTAGCACTGAATGTATAGGTTAGTATGTTTGTGTGCTTGTTTTCCCAGCTAAAACACCTTTGAATGTTTTCAACAGTTCATAGACTATCATATGAAAGAAGTTTGTTAACAAATTTGTGTGCCTAACATGTACACCATAACGGTAAAATGCTGAATATTGTACGGAAATGCTCAACATTTAGAAATGCACTTGAGTATTCATATTTTGTGCCTGTGTCATAAATTACTGTCATCAATCATAAATTCAGCCTGTGTTGCTGTGCATAATTGATCAGTTGAAATAATAATTCATTACATTTACAAAAAGCTCCCCGAGTGCATATGCTTGCTTAAATTAGATTGATTACACACATGTGCAAGCTCAAATAAATGAATGTTGATTAGTACAACAAACACTTTCACCAAAAACAAATGAAAGTATGATGCATAGGTAGTAGACTAGGAAGTCAAATAAAGTACTCTCCTAGCAAGATACATATCAGATACTGACGATTAATGAGAAATAAATAATTAATGAAATGGACAAAGTGCAATGCGAAGACAGGTACGAGAAATTGGGTCAGGAGCCACAATGCAAATCGATGCTTATCAGGTTGTACACATGATCTAAACCATCATTAGAAATTCAAATGAAGTTTTGATCTGTTTAATCAGATTAACAAGTGTTTTGTGATTTTTTTCCTCAAGTGCTTTGCATATCATATTAAATTGTTGCAATGCCATAACCAGAAGGACACATGCACCATGAACTTTGCAAAGTTCAAAGTCATCCTGCTGGTCACACAATATGCGTTGTTTTTCTTGCTATTGCGTACAGTTTTCAAATGTAAGTCTACCTTGATTCTTGGAAAATCTATAAAAAAAACCCTTCAGATTCCTAGTGTGTTGAGACATATGCATCACACTTTCATACCCGTCAACCCTGAAACCTAAAAAATAGGGACAAAATGGGGTAAAAAATTTGAAAAATATGGACATACTTCAATATCCTATACATTACTACAGACAAATATTTGCAAAAATAGGTACTCAATTCAAACAATGGGTAAAACGTGTTTTTTCTTTTGCCAAGAATAAGGATTGTCCCTGGTAAATAGGGACAGTTGGCAGGTGTGCACTTGCTATATGATGATAGTTTTGGTATGTGCTGAAATATACGTACTAACTATTCTGATTTATTTTTTTTTTTACAGAATGCTTCATACATGGTGACACTACCTCTTCACAAATGCTGCCAAGATAATGGTGAAATATATCAATGATATGTCTAAATCCTGGACTTTACTTGAACACAAAGAATAAATCATAGAAATACACATGCATGTGTCATTTCCTGCATTATAAATGTTGCTATCTTGGCACATACATTGTATACATGTTAAAAATGGCACTGAATTGTTACTGCAAAGTGTCTAACTTCTTTTATATATATATCACATAATGCTACATGTAATGAAATTTAGTTGTATCTATTCCCGCATATATATATATAATAATAATAGATAGATCTGTACACCGTTTTTGTAGAAATGTTTCCATATAATTGGTTAAAGGCAAGTGTCAATTTTTACATGATATCACTAGTTTCAATATAATAATAATATATGCATGTACATGTATTTACAATCATATCAGTATATAAATAAGCAAGCTTTGTGTCATAGAAGGTATGCATAATGTCCACCATTTTGTTGCTGTTGGGTACAATGATTCAAAAACAAATTATAATATATCGACATATTGTACATTTCACCTCATTTCTAGCATCCTGCAATCTTTGGTCCCTTTTTACACCATTTGTACATTATCACTGACTTTTACGTTTCTGTGAAATATATCCATGATGATCATACCTATTTAATATTGAAAAATGCGTTCCAGAATTCAAAGTAATTGAGCATCTCTTTGATTTTATTTATTTGGTTTTGAATATGAAAACACTATTTTACAGTGAATTTTCTGCAGATGATAATTTCTGAATATTTGTGATGAGTGAAAATTAAAAGTTAAACATTGGATTTAATTTGGTAAATTGAAAATCAGTTAACAATTACTTATTCATTTACAATGGCCCATGATTCATTTACACATACCTTTTAATTCACTTTTCACACAAATTCCAATACTGCTCCTCCAACTTCATTATACAAATGGTTTAAAATCTATACACCTTGCATAATGCTGTGTTTAAAAGAAAGGTGAAAATACACATGATATCAGGTCTCTGGAACTTCCATACTCCCTTGTGCATTCCTCCTTGTTGTTCTCAGGTGTAGCACAGTGTCATATTACCAGTCTCCGCACATATTCCTTCTCCTACATGCACTCCTTCGTGATGTATCCATTCAGCATTCCATCCATGAAACTTTCTTGGTAGCTCTCCCCAACTCTTTCTCTCGCATTTGAAAGACCACTTCATGATTCGGCTTGTTGTGTACGAAGGTCACGGTAAAAAATCACATTTTATGTTCGTCTTGCCCAGTGGTAAAGATTCCACCCGTGGGTACTGGGCAGTTTGGCGTGATTTTATCCACTCATATTTGTCGTATTGCTTACCTGCAAAAAGACAAAGGAGACAGAGAAGTGGCAAAAGTTAAGTTTTATTAAACACATACTGTAGGAAATGTAATTGTTTTATGCCAGCTGCCAATAATAATCTATTTTGCTTGTTAGTAGATGCAACAATGACCCCATAATATTCTAAAGAAGACTGGACTGGACACCTCATCTACTGAGGCCTGAGGGATCCAACAGCAACTATTCTCAACCTGTTGGAGACTAAGTACGAGTTAACTCGTGTTGGGGTCTATGGGAAATGCGTGTTACAGTGAAATCAAATTGTCTCCAACGGGTTAAGAAAAAAATGATGAACAAAATGCAATGAGAAGGAATATCATTATTAAGTATCAACATTTTGAATTAACTTTTTTTCAAAACATGAACATATCATGAATATTGTATCGGCATTTAAAGTATTAGATTGTTTACAACACATTGCACTTATTGTATTTCTGATTGAAATTGTGACTTGTGTTGTTTTTCTTTATATCATTTTGATATACAGTGAAATTTTTCATATGAAAATGTTGAACAAATTAAATGAAAGTAATGCATTAAAATATATTCAGCTGTACATTCCTAAATATGCATCTTGTGCTTGTAAGATTATCACATACTATAGGTTACACACCAAGCTATGCATGTTTTTTTCTACAAGCTGGGTGCAAATAACCCTTTTTTCTAAACATATGCACATTGTATATTTTGAAGTGGCTTATTCACTTTTGTGTCAAACAGTACACTCCTGTAATCACAAGTATGACACAAAATGATACTATGCACTATTGTGTAATAGTAATAATAATAAGATTAAGAATCAAATGTTTTGTATGTACTGTTGTCTGTTGTTTTTTCCCCAGCTGGATGATCTTTTTTTCAATTACCCTGTAGAAATTTGTTCCCCCCCTTCCCCCCCCCCCGAACCGTCCTGTAGATGTCACTAGCTCTGAACACATTACTTTTTTTGTTTTTTAATTCAACATAATGTGTAGCTACTGACTAACCTTGCTTTAACTTGCTTTGCAATCCCCTAGTTAAAATTCATTATTTAGGAAAAAAATACCATTTTTAAAACTTGCAAATGCCATAAACTCCAGCCCTTTCCCACCCCCAACAAAGCAACTGTCTACCCAAATGTTTTGTTTTTCAATGAGTACAGCAGCACCATGATGGGAACGTTTTTTTCTTGTTATTATCAGACCATGTCTTAATGAACTGCCGAGTTATGAACAAGGCAATCTATTAAGTACAGATTACTAGAAGGCAATATCTGTCATGCATGCGGAGGTATACTCTCAGTGTATAGAACTGTACTGGTAATCACTTCATCTTGTCTACTTCATTTTAGTAATGATACACAGGGTTTGACACTAGCACTTGCCTGCTTTCCCGGGGCAAGTAAAATTTCATGTCGGGCAAGAACAAATCTAAAATGGCAAGTAAAATTTCATGTCGGGCAAGAACAAATCTAAAATCTCAAAATTTACTGGTAGGTAAGTAAAATTTTGATCATGACATGAGCAAATTTTGTGTTCAGTTAACATACTAAATTTCATCATTATTTTGTTCATTGTACGTAATTGTATGACTCTCTAAATTCATGTATCACACCTTTTGCAAACCCTAGAATTAAATGAACAAATTTCCAATGCTATAAAAAGGCCTTATTGGAAAAAAATTGTGTGAAATCATTTTTGATATATTTTCTTATAATTTGTTTTTGGGCAAGCAAAAATCTGACAGTGATAGTTTCACTTGCCCTGCCTAAAGGGCAAGTCGGGAAAAAAGCTAGTGTGGAGCCCTGTGATACATGTACATATTATAAATTCACACGTAAGATGACATAAAACTGTTGATTTGGTTAGGGTTAAGACATTCATAACCACTACACTGCAACACAGCACTGGATAAAAAAAAAAAACTCCACAGCACATTTTAATAATGGGGCCTATAACACATCAGCTAGTGGGCATTTCATTTTGTACGGCACGCACTGACGTGATGTAAGAATCGATAACACAATACCACCTCTCGGTCATGTATGGGCTGCACGTTTTTACTTCATTTAACAGACGAACGCTTCAAGCAATGTGCAGAAAATAGTAATGGGATGTGTTTCCGCTACAGGGAAATGTTAGGCATGCACACTGTAGGCATTTCGGAGGCTTCAATCTGAAAGTGCAAATTGACAGTTGTTTGACAGCATGATGTCCCGATGATAGTTGTTGACTTTGAGTGTCCTGACTCTTTCTACGTAATTGAGTGCATTATGTACATGTATGTAATTGTGACTGAGTGTGTGCATGTGTGCATCTGTATTTGCTCCTCTTGGCTGGCTGCAAATTTATGACATGTACTGTAACATACTATACACAAACAAATATTTGAAATTCCAATGGGTCTTTGCCATCCACTAGGGACATCCATATTGATATTCATGTACTGTAAATGCCATTATTTTGCTTGATTAATTTTTCGCACTAAGCGGCTCACAAACATATTCGCAGGTTCATAAATTTGTGCTGCATAATTGTTAAGTCATGAATACAAAATCAAGAAGATATTTTGGGGGGTTTAGAATTCGCGCTAACCAAGAGTAGCGTAAAATCCACTGAAATTCCTGTACCTCCTATATTTCTGCATTTACAGTATACATAATTAGTATTAAGAGTAAATACATTACAATGTAGTGGATACTTTTCTCCTATTTTATTCATTAATCTATCATTTGGTTAGAAGTTAGTTATTCTTGTCATTGTCAATTTTGCTCCCAAGATACGTGGTGGCATATGTAAGGCACGTATGGAAATAAGGAACTGTCGAACACCACTGACCTTGGGTTAATGTCAGCAAACAAACCTACATATGTACATGTACATGAGCTCAATGTTGCAAGATATGGTCAAAAAAGATTTGTAGGGTTCATATTCTCTTCTTTTTATAGCTGTTACATGTACAACCCAAAACAAAGTATGAGATTTACATATCAAGTTTTACACATGGATCTATGTAGATGCACAACAATCATGATATGAACATCCATCACATGAACACAGTCTACAATGGCATTAGAGCCTTGTACTGCAGGAATACATCAATGCATGATATGCAGGCATGTACAAACAGTACACAATGACTGAGTCTGATATAGATTTTGTGTACATGTGTGGACATGTTCGTTTGTCCATCAGAAATTCATTCACGGTGCGATTCCTCTACCTGTAGCAATAAAAAACACACAATGTGCTCTGAGAAGGTCGGTTGTCATAAAATATTACAATTTAAGCTGTGGTGAGTCTGCCCATTATAGCTGCGAGTACGAACATCAATGCTTCGGTACTGCACCGACAGATAGCCCAAGCCATGATGAATAATGACTTGTTCATGACTTAAAGGCCCACTGTCATGGCAGAATAGAACAATGCCCTCTTTTGACTAAACTAATAAAAAAGGATGCACTAATGATACCCATAATGCGATGGACACAGCCATGGTGGTGTGAAAAAAGACAACATCTGTTTTCCTCCTGCAAAGTGTAAACTCTGTAACAGTCCATGTTTGTGAATACGTGAGCTTGTATTCCAGAACTACTTCTCATCCTCTCTGTGGTTGACTTGACCCATGACAGTGGGCCTTTAAATGAAAAGTACAATGATTAAATGGCAAGTAGAAAGACTTCAATGACTAGAACAAGACGAGAATGACTTATATAAGACTTGAATGACTACAAAACTTCCATAGTAATAGACTTGATTGACTGACTAGCATTGTATTACTAGTACAGGTTATCATATGAAGATGTGAACTTGTTCATTCTGTTTTTCATCTTCCCATCGAGTTTCTATCAGAATAAATGAAAATAACAGGAATTGAACAAGTCTACACTTCCCTTTCCCTGTGTCACATCCCCTACCCACCCAGCTCCTGAGTGCCCCCCCCCCCCGGAAAAAAAATGTAGGCAGTACAAGTTGTCAGGTGACAGCTATAACAAGTTTCCCTGTTTGTCTCATGATCATGAAGAGTGTTTGGATCTTCTTCTTCTTCTTTTTTTACATGCTGAGGTAATTTTCTCTAAACATATGACATATCATTTTGACAGCAGCTCAGAAGGATACAATTATGGCAATTAAATATCTCATCACATGATAAAATGGCTACAACAGGGATTTCAGCTGATGAACTCTCCCACAAGGACCCAACATCTTATGACCTATTCAGTACATGACGACACCCACCATACATTTTGTTTTGTTTAACAAGGCAGTTAATTAGGCTCGTTATCACCAGTGTTAGGCGTAATGAGTGTGAATTTTGCTTAGTGTACTTGCACATGCATATGTATCATCATGCAGGACTGATCAACAAACTCTAAACCTGCTGGACCTTCATGCTGACTTGTATAATTGTGCTTCTTCTTCTTCTTTTTTTACATGCTGAGGTAATTTTCTCTTGAACATATGACATATCATTTTGACAGCAGCTCAGAGGGATACAATTATGGCAATTGAATGTCTCATCACATGATAAAATGGCTACGACAGGGATTTCAGCTGATGAACTCTCCCACAAGGACACATCTTATGACCTATTCAGCACATGACGGCTCCCAACATGCATTTTAGGCAGTTAATTGGGCTCATTATCACCAGTGTTTAGGCATAATGAGTGTGAATTTTGCCTAGTGTACTTGCACATGCATACAGGTGTATCATCATGCAGGACTGATCAACAAACTCTAAACCTGCTGGACCTTCATGCTGACTATTTTCTGTGTGTATGCACAAATATATCATATGACGGACTAAATCATTACTCCTACATGTAAGAGTGCCTTCACACTTGGGAATGCACGTATGAGCGCTTATTAAGAGCCACCCTGAAGGTCGCTCTGGCAGTACGCTTCGTTTGTCATCACACGCGTTGCATTTATCCTCGTCTGGTCTGTTTAAGACTCCATTTAATTGGACATCAACATACATTGCATGCATGTACACATGCATGGACACAATATACGTAGTAATGAATAATTGAAGTAAAATTCGTGTCAATGCCTCTTTAATGTTACAGACTGTATTATGTACAGATATTTTCAGGCATACATACATGTACTGTATTTGTATAAATCATTCATGTTTTGTTGGGTGTGCGACTCATTATCATACATGAATGCTGAAGAACCATCACACAACAGAAATATGCTGTGCTTACTATCATCAAGGTCTCAAAAGGGTGTGTTAATCAAACATGTTGTGCACAACACATCCTTTCAAGACAACGTGGGGGGGGGGGGGGGGTGGGATATTTTCCTGAATGGGTGCGGGAATGCCAGCACTCCATGCCATGCTGCTCCACACCCTTTCTATTTCAGCCTAGGTAAAGTATGCTGCTTTACTAAAAGATTAAAAAGTCATATTTGCTATGCAATATATATTTAGGTGTCAATCAGAACTCTTAAATTACCTTTTATAGTGTGCAGTACTGAAGTCTAGTCCAATTTCAATTATGGTACATTCAGCATTTAGTTGTTAAATTTTCGTTCGTTTTTTTTTGGGGGGGGGGGGGTTGGGGACAATTTAGTAAGGGTTTTAATTAGTAATAACTATAAATGCATGTTAATCAATGATTCGTTCACTGAGTCCAATGCAATGAAGCACACTCCACAGGGAGATTTCCAACTTACTTTGCTGAAATCAAAAGCCATCATCGTTATGAGGATCAGGCTCCGAAAATTACACAATCAATCACGAAACGTGCACATGTCTGACACTGAACAAATAAACGCTTCTATTTACTCTATTCCGGCAAACTGTCTACAGCTGACGAACCCTCACGAACAAGAATAAACTCCTGTAAGAAATATATATGACGCAATGTACTACGACACGGCAGCTTTTTAATCAAGGACCCTCTCCATCCACAGCCGTTATTAGCTCTGAGGGAAACATATTACCACCCTCTGATCAGTTTGCCAAATTCATCAAAGTCTAAAGAAATGAGTTGTTCCCATTACATGGAGAAACGCTAGTTCCAATCTATCTAGATGTTTTCTGGAGGCCGTTTATCTGTCCTTTTTCATTTTATCACACTGGTGTACAAAATTACTTTGCCCAAAAGCCATCCATTCAATGTACAAAATTACTTTGCCCAAAAGCCATCCATTCAATGTACAAAATTACTTTGCCCAAAAGCCATCCATTCAATGTACAAAATTACTTTGCCCAAAAGCCATCCATTCAATGGTCTGATTTAAACAAACTTGTTAGGTTCAGCACTCTAGGAGCATCTTGAAAGTGTTCATCCCCATGACAAACTGACATTTTAGAGTTTGAACTTATAATGTTGGGAAATCCAGAGTGATTTGTTCACTTAATCCTTGAAAGAGTAATATCAGTGAAATTTATTACCACAACTCAAAATTCACTCAATACCTTGTTGAAAGGTAAATCCAACAAATTTTTAACAAACTGCTGCAAGTTTACCTCTGAGTAACCCCTATTTTGCACAACCAAATAATATATTCACTTTCACATACATGTACATGTATAAAATTACACAAATCATGATCAAGTATAGCTTCAAAGAACAATTTAATTCATCAGAAATCTCAGAATGATCTGTAAATTGTAGTTCTACTTCTACAAATTTTTCTTTAAAAAAAAAGTGGAAAAATGCAGAGCCTACATATTAAACATCTTCTGACATTTCATTGACTCTGACTGCAGCCCGTGTAAGCCCCCCCCCAAAAAAAATAAAATCCAACAGTCAATTGATCAATCAAGGTAGATTTCACACAAGCCGGTAACAAGATACGAGAGATCTGGGAGATTTTCTGATATATTAGTTTGCTTTCAGTCTTTCACTTTCTCATAAAAATAATTATTAGAAATAGCAACAAAAACAATAAAATTCATCAGAAATTTCAACACGATCTCTTCATTGTACTCGTACAGTTGTACATGTACCTGATTTTTCTAAAAAGGATAAAAGGGGGGGGGGAAGGGGAGAGAAAAACACAGCCTAGAGAATATCTTCAGTCATCTCACTGACTATGACTATAAACCATGTAAGCTCCTCCCTAAATCCAACAGTCGATTGATCAATCAAGGTAGATTTCAGACAAGCAGGTAACAAATACAAGAGATCTGGGAGATTTTCTGATTTATTATCATACTATCTCTCCTTGGCTCCTTTGTCATCAGTCTTATAACACAGTCATCAATATCACTCTGTGTGTATGCTTCTCTTATGTACATCTGATATAAGCAATGGTGCATGAATTAATTGTGACAGCTTGACATTGGGGAAGTGTAATATGATAACTGCATACATATATGTATGTCTACAAGTAAAGGATTTCCTGGATTTTTCATTCACATCTACGTACCACATGAATGCTGTACATGTATGTTCACCACGGCTTATTAGTGAATTTTCGAAGCCACAGTCACAAAGTACGCATCTTCAATCAATGGCGTCTGTTGGGCATATTGCAATTGTCCAACGGAGGGAGTTGGTCACTTCATGCCTGCAGAGCAGACCCTTCTGACTGGCTGCCAAGTATATGGAGATTGTACGACAAGTTCTTAGTATTTACAACATAGCTGGATAGTTTCCACACAACCCTTATTTTTCTCCACACTGCTCCTTTCATAGTCATTCTCTCAGCAACGAGCTCATCAACGTGACAGACATTGTATTCTTCTTCTACATAATCATCAATGCATGAAGTTATTGTGATATGTAGGTTGACACTGATGACATGTAACAAGATAACTACAGTACCAGGAGATATACAATCTCATTTTTTTTTTTGGGGGGGGGGTTGGTTGGATGGTTCATCTTCTGTCATTACTATGCTCTATCTTCCCAATGGCTTGGTACAATGAACTGGCCTACAAACTACATTATATAATCTGAGATTTGTATTTTACCTTTTTGTGAAAAGGACAAATGTCATGAACATGAACATCTCCTGGGCTATGCTTACTGTTGTATTTTCTATTTTATCATTAACGTGATAGGCTAACATTGTGGAGCTTCGATTTAAAAAATTGTCAAACTTTGATATCTGAGCTAAATAGTAGTGTTCAAATTGACAAATAAACACCCTAGAATACAAAAGTTTGAAAGATTATGCTGCCAATGGCAAGGTATGCATGAATAAACAATTTCTACTCCGGTGGATGATAAAATAGCCTAGATCTGCACACAGTAAGTCTATGGGAGGAAATGGGCAGGTGAATCCAGTCAATTTGAATGCTTGTAGATTTTCACTTTTTTAAAGCACTAAATCATCATTTTGAAACACAATTTTTTTCAGGGCTTCATTTCTAGACCTTATCAATGACACTTGGAACATGGAGGATTATGTAGCTCACATTTTTTAAACTGTGGTAAATGTTAGCCAGTGGCTTCAAGCATCTGTCAATGCTGTCACCTTATGTACAAAACAAAAATAAACGTGACATCTGACCACACCAGAGATGACATTTCAGGCTCATGAACATACATCATGTTCATGCACATCAATCATGTTGACCAAATTATCATAATTCAATGGTTAATTGAAACCACAAAAGGTCCATGTCGAAACAAATCTTCTCGCAGACTCTCAGTAGGGTCCATATGCTCTGATACTCTAAAGTAAGTTTGGCATTGAGACGTTTAGATTAACCCATCCCATAAAGGAAACTACTATCTTCAGTCAACCACTTAGACTAAAACTAGTGTCTTGATTCACTATGGACTGATGGAGAGTGAGTGTATTTTGGAGGAAGAAAAAGTTGCACGGTCTGGAACCAAGACTAACTCCAAAGTAACCAATAGGACCAGTAGTATATCTGGGTTTCAGTCCCAGTGGAGCAAACTCTTTCTGAGGTTATTTTTTTCCTTTTTTTTTCTTTGTTGGTATAATCCCTCCCCAAAACCAGGTTTTTGTTTGTGCTATTTTGAGCATTTAGATATTTTAAAATCCTCATAGTCTCCTTCAAAAAGGGGATTGCTCATCAAAATATATATCAAAAACACCAGCAAAATTTTACACACATGAGGGGACACAACAGTCCCCAACAGGATTAACCTCCAGTAAAATATCCCTATCGTCATAAATTTTGCAGTTCACGTATTCAAACAGATACACTCTCGACCAGAAACGTTCACCACAAGTTTTACATCAAATGTTTCCTGTGGACAGCCACCATACTGAAGACTACTTCACTGAAGTGCGTAATAACATCTAATGAGAGATGAACAGGCAATCAAATGACTGCATGATCGAGTTTGTTGCAAATTGCCATCTTACAGAGTTGAAGTGCAGCTCATAGACTACACTGTTCTCCTGCTTCTTATGAATACTATGTGTGTGTATTGTTTTTTTTTTTTTTTAGATATTGTAAATTGCATTTGAAACGCCTCATTACCTATTAACAATGTTGATGATAAGCCACAAAACAGTGCAATTGGTTAATGCCACTGCAGGTATATGTTCACGTAAGTGACAAACTCTCAGTTTTATTACCCGTTTTTGACCTTCTTAATACTGCAATACCCAATGACGCAAATAATACTATTTATAAACAGCACTTAAAAGGAAATGAGGCCACTATGCAGGTATCAGGAAACAAAAATACACACAAATAGCATCAAGTTGAAACAATTGTGAGATTACACAAAAATAAACGTACAATGAAGCTGAAATACGTGCACTGTGTGTACTTACATGTACCCTAAATCAGGCAAAATTACCGGCAAGTGGTACAAAATTGTGTTATTTGTCTTGGCAACTGGATGGTGTATGTCAAAACAGACAAGTTTAGGGACTTGAAAACAAAAGTAATCATCTTTAAAAAGCATTCTGATTTTCTTGGGATTCTGAAATTATTACTTCCTATAAATGAATGGACAAAATTACAGAAATCTCAGCATTTTGGATGTGTACATTTCTCCTATTCAATGCATAAATTGTCAACACTTGTTAGTTGTTACCAGTCAAAATTATGTACATGTACCTAACAGTTAAAAATAAATGCATGTATTGATGATTCTTGATTGACAACATTTCTCATGGAATTCATGTGATCTAGAGTCACCCATTTCCTGTAATGACCATTTATTTCATGTTTATTTTTATACATATAGACTGATATTCATGATCCTGCTGTTATTCAACGAAACACTATGACTTCCCTGAAAAACAGCTTATACATCAAAAACCCATGTACTGTACAAGTACCAGCAATTATGCATGGGAAAGTTTAAATGTAATATTCCTGGCATATCTTTAACAGAATCTTATTAAATTAAACTACATGTACTTTGTTAAACATCAGTTACTTCTACTTATATGTATCATTTCACTGTTATTTTTGTTTGTGTTTTTTAGGGGAGGGAATAAGAAATTGGTGTGATTGGAATACATGAAACTGTTCAGATATGGGAATAAAAAAATCACTACAGCTTGTTTACTGCCAATTAACTGTTGATGATATATTGAAAAAAAAATCTTCCAGAGGGACTGCGTGCATTACCCGAACTCCCACACAACTTCAAGTACTAGCTTCTTACATGTAAATTGCCACAACTAAATTTCACTTTGATTACTACACTTTCTATACCAAAGAACATACTAAAACTTGAATTTGTGCAATTAACTTTATTCTGTTATAACATTGTTATTTTCCATTTTTCTTTACAATGTTTGTTTGATAATTACAGACAGTATAATTGAATGAATTGAATCACAAAGTTCACAAATTTGGTGCAATTTAATTTTCTGCTCAAATACTACTTACAAATATAAAAATGTAAATTAAACAAAAAATCCCAAATTGACCACATTAAAATGTTTTCAGCTCAGTCTTTTGAATAAAACCTTTTTGGCAATGCACAAGTCAACAACTCAATCCTTAAAACAATAAAATATGGTCTCGCACTTTGCCTATGTCAAGAAACCAGTTCTGACGTGTGTGTGTGCGTGTGTGTGTATGTTTGTGGGTGTGTTTATCCCAATTGCACTCGAGTACTTCGCAAATCGTTGCATCAGCAAAACGATTTCAACAACTGATCGCGTCATTTTCTTGAAACAGCTGGTACTACTGGAAACAAAACTAAACAATGTACAATGTTTTTTTTTCGGTGAAGTGCACTGTGATATATTTCATTTTCTCGGAGAGCCACTTGACTGGAAAACGACAGTACATCAATTAATTATGTTGACATGGGCTTGGTAGAATCAATTCGTCGACATCAGAGATCAAATCATTTCCCAAATGTCATGTTTGTCTTTGCCACTATCCTGGAAGGAGTGGAATCCATCTTCCCATTTATTTATTTGTCATACAAACAGAGTGCATCCACTAGTACGCACCCTACTTCTTGAATTCTGACCCTTATACGGTAGACTTGTATTATTTTCAATTTTTACTAGAGTATAAGAGTACACATTGGAATAAAGTACATGGGTGCGGCCATCAGAATAATTCATTTCTGGTCTACTACAGTGTAGTAGTCTCAATGGTATTTGTACATACATGTATGTACGACTTTAAAATGTGAGAATGTAGTCACATTTATACAACCTAAAATTTATATCAAATGACATAACTTCCATAATTTAAGTTATAGAAATGGCAAGATTGGAAGTAGCTCGTAATTTAGGGCACAATGCTCCCAGAATCAAGTGAATGTATATATATTTCAGTTGTGACTATAATTGTACATTTCCTCTTTCTTGTACAATTATTACCAGAAAATTCGGTGATGGTGACATTTGTTGTGTAGCTTTCTGTGAGATCAATTTCTATCACGCCTGGAGATAAGGTGATTAATTAAATACTAGAAAATTAATGTTTGTTTCTCCTGGAGTAACCAAATTCCAGACAAATCCTCCCAGCCTGGATTTACACTCTAACTAGTGTATAATATTGGAATACATGTTGGTATCAACTCATTTGGTTTTTGAGACATTTTCTTTACTTCTCCCAATCATGTCATGCCCTTTAACTCTTTGCACGCTGAATTAATCCTGAGGGGATTATAATGACGATTGTTATTTTGATATTTTCTATAAATCTTGGTTTCCTTATTCCACCATTGATATTAGTTATTATTCTGTAGATGTTGCTTAAACATTATGGCCTTTTGCTAGCTTTTTTTAATGCAAACATACCGGAAAACTAATTATTACGACTGTTTAATTTACTTGTATGAAAGTGCAAAATTGCAACATACGCATGAAAAGGGTTAATATTAAAATAGAATCAAAACTATTTCAAACAATACCTCTAATTAGAGAAGAGACACCTGCCTATAATGGTATCCAAATCCAACTATCAGACAGAAAAAACTCTGAAATATTTGATAAACCCTACATGTACAAGACACTTGTTTTTAAAGGACACTTTTCATCATATTTTTTTCCTTTTCTTTTTTAAGTTTGACTGTATACCAGTGTTGCATACAATTAATTATATAAATTTGTTAGATATTGTTTCTGTGTGGGTTTTTTTTTTTTTTTGGTATGTGTGTGTGTGTGGGGTGGGGGGGGGGGTGTTAATTATAATTACCGTTACAATCAAAATTAGGTAAACAGAAAGATATCTCTAAGTAGAGTCATGATAAGCTTCCAAAGATGCTTTCAAATAAAAGCTGAAATATTGATTACCCATCACTAATTTAATCAGTTATCTGTCTGTTGTACTTCTTATGAAAATTACATACATGTGGAAAAAATTCTAATCAATTACAATTACATGGGACTGTGAGTGTGTGTGTGTTCTTGTGTGTGTTTTTGTGTGAAAAAGGGAAATTCTTAAGATAATAAAATCATGTGCTCTGTGTGTGTGTGTGTGTGTGTGTGTGTACATGTGTGTGTGTATGTGTGTGTAATATGTGTGTATGTGTGTATATGTGTGTATGTGTGTGTGTGTATGTGTATATATGTGTATGAGTATGTGCATGTGAGGAAGAGAGTTTGTGTGTATGGCATGTTTTTCAGTGTGAAAAACAGAAAATTGACTTTGTTTTGTTTATCTTCTACGGATGAGGAAATAGCGTTGATCTGGAGGTGATCTAGACAGTGGCTTTTACCACAATGTGTGATTATATGTTTAGGTGTACAACTCACTATGCAGGCATGCTGTTCAATTCATTTAACTACGCTCACTTTCTCCCAATATGAAACGAAATGTTCAAACTGCAAAAGCACTCGTAATCGACAACTTCTGCGTAACTACACTTTCTAAAGATAGTAATCCAATTTGAGACGATTTGACCTCAAGTCTTCCACGAGAGGGATATATTCCGTTCCGCTGAAGCAAATGGATATTGATTGCCTATATGTACTTACAACAGTCCCAACATTTCAATCTTAAATTGGATGGGGATAGATTGCACTTAAGATGAGCAAGTCACTTAGCAGAACGGTGTAGGTTTTCACAGCAAGTGATGGCTACAATCTCGCCCCCCACCCCACTCCTGGGCCCCTCCCCCAACCCACCCCACCCCATCACTTAGATTAATGAATTAATCATGCCATGATTCCTACAGTTATGTATCAGACAGATAATCATTTTAGAGATGACCCCATCGTCGGTTCAAACGACCTTCAGGAGATCATCGTTTTCTCGCTTGAATGACTAGGTGATGGAATGGACGTCTTTCGGAGGTGTACGTGACAACCTAACCCAGTTATCTGTTTCCTCTTTGAAACCGGCTACACTTAAATTAAGTTTATCATTTAACTTGACTAGTATAAACAGTACATGTATTCCCTAGTTCATACTGTACTGTACATGTACATGTAAGTGATTGTTTTTTTTCTCAAAAGTAATACTCGATCTATCTCACAAAGCACACATTAAAGCACAAGTTAAGTTTCAGCGTAGTTTTGTTATTTGAAGCTTTATGTCCAAAGGTCATATCACACTAATAACAGATTCTGAATGTCTTTAGTTTTTTTTTATTATTGAAAAATCTCTGGGGTCCACCCCCCCCCCGTGGGATTTTTCAATAATTAATGATAAAAAAAGAAGACATTCAGAGTCTGTTATTGGTGTGATATGACCTTTGGGCATAAAGCTTTCAAATAACAAAACTAAGCCAAAACTACACTTGTGCTTGAAGATCTTATCAAACAAGCTTTTTCAAACTTCTACGGTTGAGAGCAGACATACATGTACTGGTATACAGAGACAGTGTATACATTTTGATAAAATGTTGCTCCAATATAACTATTGATATCAACAAAAAGAAAACATAGTATAGCAGATATCAGTCACTGAATACTTTTCTCAGAATAGGCCCCTTTCCATGTAAAAACAGACAAAGCCAACACAACTGTATGTTTTTTTTTCTTGTTCAAGAGAGGAGACGTAAAAAGAAGGCTTGGTTGTCGTGACAACGGGCATAATCTCAGTGGTGGATCACTTATGCTAAATCCAAAGCATTGTCAACAAATGGCAATACACCTATTTTACAAATGGATGAATAAATACAGTGTATGGTACAGTATGGCAATATACAGGTAAATACAGTATGTATGTACATGTACAATATATACAGGGCTCGACACTAGCACTTGCCCGCTTGCCCGGGGCAAGTAAACTTTCATGTCGGGCAAGTAAAACCTCAAAATGTTATAATTTACTTGCCCAATTGGGCAAGTAAAATTTTGATCATGAAATGGGCAAACATGTTAAAAAATCTTACCCAAAAAACAAACAAAATATGTTGAAACTTTGAGTTCAATTAACTTTTACTAAAGTTCATCATTATTTTGTTCTTTGTACTTCATTTATGAGTCTTTAAATTTATAAATCATACCTTTGGCAACCCCCAGAATTAAAATAACAAATGGCCAATGCTATAAAAAGGCCTTATTGCTCAAAATTAGTGGGAGTAATTTTTAATGTTTTTGATTATTGTTGATTTTCGGGCAAGTGAATTTTTTATTTGGGCAAGTAAATATCTAAAAGTGATAATTTCACTTGCCCAAAGGGCAAATAGAAAAAAATGTTAGTGTGGAGCCCTGATATATACATGTCTGTGACATGTGAATATACTGACATGTTTGTATCTTCTCTCGACATTTGATTAAAATTTTGAACAAAATCTATTTGAATCACGTAACAAACTTCTTACGCAATTGACATACACTTTATTTCTACATGTATTCACTCTCAATATTCCCCAATATTACAATAAATATAGCACTCTTTGGTCAAAGTTGTGACTTGTAAATCCATGTTTATTTTACTCTTTTAAAAGGTGACCATCATGATCTTTTGTATTTTTATGACTTGGTGGGTTTACAGGTATTATATTTTGTTGAATTCCAATGATTTTGAGTTGATATTTCAATATATATCCACCTTCCAACAGCAATTATCAAATAAGAACCTTATTCAATATGTGATATTTGGTTTTAGAATGTCAACAAAGAGTAAATTTCAATGCTTACTGGGCATTGTAAGTCTCCTATGTTATTTTTTTTTTCAATTCTTGAAAGCAATAACGCAGAATTGAATTTGAACTCATCATTGTCATCACTTCTTTCATCTTCAA
>JZLH01S0603146.1:67833-82475 GCA_001188425.1 Eucidaris tribuloides | reverse complement strand
TTGGACCTTTTTTCACTTTGCCCCCCCCCCTCCAATCCGAAACATGGATCGACGCCCCTGTGTGTGTGTGTGTTCATGTTTACAAAATATGCACAGTATGTTTCACCAGAAAACAAGCTGTTTGTCCAGCGTCCATTTTATAGTGAAGACTCTAGTCTTTGTACTTTAGTCTATTGTGGATTATTGGATTCTAGTCTCAAATAGGAAGGACACAGCCATTCTACAGTATATTTGTCATCCAAACACTCTACAAAACCCTTTCCTACTTGCTAAATAATGACACCCTCAGGATTCGTCCTAAGAAGAACAGTTTAACAGGCATATGAAGATACAACCAGTCAAGGAAGCGCTCCACTATATACTGCAGGAGAACTTTGGAGCAAGGTTGACTTCAAAGACCACTCTCATTTGCATCAATACAGGTCTCAGATCATGAAAACAACTTAGAAGGCAAACACCAAGCATTGTTTTGCCAGTGTCTTGCACTCTTAGTGAGAATGTATCATATGCCCACTTATGCCATTTTAAGCTTCCAGCTATAATTTTTGATCCATCCTTAAAATTATGGCAAGCAGTGGTTTAGTTGGCAAATATTGATCTTTTTAACCTTTAACCGTTGTCAGATTCTGCCCACCTTTGAACTTGACCTAAAATCTACAGAATCTTTAGTATGATATCAGTGATCTTACCTCCAAGTTATTCCAAATTATTGCGTATGTTGACATTTAAGGAAAGTTCATTGATTTTTTAACTTTGAACTTGGTCAAATTTGACCCATATTCAACCTTGTTCTGATCTTACAAAAGATACTTCAGGTATGAATTTGGTGATCCTACTTCAAAGCTATAAACTTATTGCATGTTGTACAACATAATATATAGGTCTACATGTACAACATGATTGTTGCTGACTCTAAATGATGATACCTAAAGCTGTCTCACTCCACTATGCAGTGCCACCGGCGGCGAGACAAAAGTGAAACTGTGACTTTCAGTACACTGTCATAAGAACGAACCCATTTTTACTCTCAATTGAAAACAAAATATACACCAACTGCATACTAGATCAAACCCTTGCAGTCACCTTCAAGGATCACTCAGGCGTGTAAAGGCACTCTTGGGAGATTTACTCATCAAAAAATACTTGGTGGGAAGCAAATAGATTTAATGTAGGCAGTAGGTCGAGCGATCACAATTTAAATGAGTTCATCAGTTATTCCATATAACTTCAATTTCCTTTTCAATTTATTACGCATAAATGACGCATCAATCTACCTTGTTATACATCTGGGCTTACCCTGAGTGGTAAAATTTTGCAAGTGGTGTGTGTGTCGTGTGTGTGTGTGTGTGTGTGTATGTATTGTAATCTGTACATCCGTATGTGTTTGTCTGTGTTTGTGTGTGTAGGGTGTGTGTTTTGTGTAGTGTGTGTGTGTGTTTCTTGTTAAAAGGCAGTGCTTCACATTGTGGTACACTCAATTAAAACTTCAGCACTTTGTTATCTTGGCTTCATGATTACATGTACGTTTGAATGAATAAGTAAACAGCCAAGAACACAAAACATTTGAAAATTATGCTGTCATTATCAAAATATCCATGACTGGACATCACATTGATAATGAACCTGAACCTGAGCGTTTATTCTAACACTACAGTATAAGGAAAAAAATGTTTATGGTACCAACTGGTCAAGTGCTGAACAATTTTCACTTTCTAGATGAATTTGAAGTATTTGACCCTTTTTAGCGTTTCCTTTTTCACACCAAACCAGAAACATTGATTGCACATAGGGTCATGCAGCTCAGCCTTTAAACCCACTGGAGAAAATGTGATATTGATACACACGCATTTGCCATAGACCCCAGCCACAGATATCTCGCATTTATTCTCCAATCCCGGTCTCTAATAGGTTAACACAGGAAACACTGCTAAACAATGCCTTTAACCAGTGTATGATTTATCCACTAAAAGCATCAATCAATATGGATCTGAGAATATAACATGCACATCCATGCAGCAGGCTACTGTTTTTCATCGCCCAGAGCTTATCCTGTCGGATGCCATTTTGAAATGTAATCTTGACTTCTTCTTTGTTTTTGCCAGATGCCAAAAACAGCTTACACCCAATGAATATGTTGCTACTACAAATACTTATAATCACTATCAAAATTAAAGGTACAGTACAAAACATAACAAACTTCATGCTGATACAAATTTTTACAAAATTTCCAAATGCTATTTATATTCATGGATTTTTTTTTTCCTTGCTGACATTGGGCAAATTTCATTACCTATTTTTCAGGCAATCAAACGACAATTCTATTATGTATTTCTTTGTGTTTCATTGAAATTAATTATATTTAAGATATTAATTCAAATCATTTTATCACTTGATTAATATATAATATGCCAACCCTGTTTGAATCAATGATAAACATGATATACAATGTAAAACTGCATGAATATTGGCAAATCCTAATCTTTGATTCCCTCACTATGATTCGAATGCATTGAATCCATATAAGCTCCAAACGTGACAGCCCCATAAGCGTTAATAGTGCTCCTGTATAAAAGAATTAGGTCTGAATTGAAGGACACGGATACAATATACTGTACTATGAATTGGCGATTGACATCTTTTCATAGTGTGATGAAATTCCAAAGCAGCCTAGAAACTTCAGAACAACAGTACAGACAGATTTCTGAGCCCCCTATTTTTTTTATCCAAAATAAAGAGTATAAATGCAACCACAGAGAACATGATGAAGAATAACAAGGTTAAAGTTCACAGTGGCAACACTTACTATAAAAAGACATTACGCTTACGCTCGGTGCCTAAACTGTCATCATGTTCCCTGTAAATCTTCAACACAGTTAGAAAGTATACTGTATATGCCATACACTTTTGCAATTTTCAAATACAGAGAATGCTCTAGTTTATTTTCACGATTTTACTGCATCTTCATGCACTTTGTATCTACATGCAGTACATGTATATCAGGAAAATACATTTTTTTTTGGGGGGGGGCGGTTGTTTAGTTGCCAAATTCATATATCTTCAGTTGTCCAGCAGAAGGGCCCAGAAGCATACGTTCCCGGCAGAAGGGCCTTAACACTAAATTGTCTCTAACTTGAAAACCATTGGGAGGTTTTTCACGTGAAATCAAAGTAGTGTGATATTTTTAGATCTATCCTTCTGTCAGTCTGTAAAAAAAGTGCAAATATCAAATCGGACCTTCTGCTGGGAACATACAACTGTATGCTAGGACCCTTCTGCCGGACAACCGATGACAGTGCTTGATTGTGACAATCAAAATTAGTAACCCATAGGAACACTACAGAATAATATTCATGAATGGTCTCACTTTCGTCAGTGTGGGCTTTGTTTTTAAATAATTACTCATATCTATAGAGTTTTTTCCTACAAGCAGGATTGGGTTTCTTCCAGGGAAAGGGGGAGTTTTTTTTCCTGCGATGACTACCAGCAAAAATGGTCCCCAGAACAGCATAAACTTTAACAGCCTAGTTTAGTTGTAGTAAACACAGTTAATCATTTAATTGATGACATAACAAATTGCATAACAAGTAGTGTACTTGTTCACAAGCCAGTAACAAGAATGTCCCTCAAGGGTAATGAATTTAGTGCTGTATCCAAAAAGGTTAAAGACACTATTAGCCCTTTTATAGTGAGAGTTACCCCGCATCAGGTCCGGATCTGATGCGGGGTAACTCTCACTATAAAAGGTCGAAAAATATATAGCCCAAGCTAAAGTTAGTGCGGGCTGGGAGGTGGATCAGGTGCGCATCAGGCCCGAGCTAACGTCAGTATAAAACGTTTCTCGATTTTAGTGCGGACTATTTGAACCGGAAATGGTGTACATGTATGCCGCACAGCTGAGATGGGGCGCTCGCGGGAAGTACAGCTGAGATGGGGCAATAGGTTACCACGGCAACTACTCCGGTCTCGCTCTCGTCATGGGTGGTCGAAAAAGGCAGTATAAAACGACTTACCCCATGCTAAAGTTGCCCCGCTTCTGAAGCGGGGTAAAGTCGGCACGCACTATAAAAGGGGTATAAATTGACATCATCCTCGTTAACACACATGTAGTATTACCCATATAACATTGTTGAAGACCCGTTTAAAAAATTAACAAACTTTGCTATCTGACATATATGACAGTGTTTGAATGAACAAATTAACACCCTTGAAGACAAAAGTTCAGACAGTTATGCTGTCACTTGTAAAACATACATGTACAGATGAAAATTGGCACATGAATTATTCTCGGCCAATGAAAATTCTGCAACACAACATACTATGGGAGAAAACTGGAATGGTCTCTCAATGACTTTTACCTTTTTAAAGCACTTAATGATCGTTTTGAACTGTAATTTTTTTCAGGGTTTTATTTTTAGACCTTATCAAAGACACTAGTAGCATGGGGAATCATGTAGCTCACATTTTTTAAATGAAATATTCACTATACGATGTCTTTAACTGATAATAACCGACTGTGAAGATCCAAAACCGTTTTAAATTTATAGGTTTTTTTGTAATTTTGCTACAGAGACATGGTCACTTTTGTCTAAGTAATTGCAAACAATTTAAAAAATTTAAGTATACTTTCATTGTTTTCCAAATATTTGACTAGTACATGTAAGCAAAGGATGTGAAGCAAAAATATTATTGTACCTTGAACACTAGCATGTTGGCATGGTTACTTCAGGGAATAAGAATATTCTTCATCAGAAAAACAGGTTCAAATATCCGAACCCGACCGGTTTTCATAAAAGGCTAACCGGCTTTGGAAGTAACTACTAGAAAACGTCAATGACGTAGCGCTCATCCGGCATCTCGCAACATCATATATCCGAAATTTCATGTGGTACAATTTTATACTGGTCAAAAAATTTAAATTTGATGTCCCGGAAGGAACATGAATATAAAAAAATTAGAGTGAGAAAAATATTAGTTTCATGCCCCGGAAGGGACATGAAAAAAATTAGCATAATTAATGAATTTCGAAATTTTGTGTACAACTTTTGAAGCCCCCACCTAGCCCTATCATATAAAAAAATCAGAATGAAAATTGGTCAAGAAATGAGGGAGAAGCAATTTCTGTTTTTTTTGGAATAAATCTGCATAAATTACCATAATTAAATGGAGCAACAGTTAAAAATTCTGGGTAGAAGTTTAGTGTACCAAGCTTAGCTCTACCAGATAAAGCAAACTAAATAAAAATTGGTCGAGAAATGAAAGAGAAGAAGCATTTTTTGTGATTTTATTTGTGATTTTGAATAAATTTGCATAAATTTGCATAAATTTGCATAATTGATTAATTTTAAATTTGCATAATTGATTAATTTCAAAATTTTGTGTAGAAGTCTTGAAGCTCCCACCTAGCCCTATCAGATCAAACAAACAGAATTAAAATCGGTCAAGAAATGTGGGAGAAGAAGCAATTTTTGTTATTTTTGGAATAAATTTGCATAAATTACCATAATTAATTAAAGGTAAATGACATGATTGGGGGTAGTCCTCAACTTGGGCTGATACTACTCTAGAATCAAGTAAAACTATGCAAGGCTTCTCCTGTGAAAATCTGGTAGTCAACGTTCACTCATTCTAAAAAACAAAACAATGTCAATAAATGCACTATAGCATGAAACCTTGCTGTGTGGTCATACTATGGGCTTATTTTTATCCATACCCGGGCAAAAGAATATAAGATACTCGCTATGTTTATGATTGATTCTCCTTAAGTAAAACCAAATTAGCATGACACATCTCAGGTGGGAGTCCCACATCTGCTAGTGACAGCTGGTATATATTTCAACTCATTTGGTTCTTGAAGGCATTTTCAAGTTGTTCCAATGATGTCAACTAACCCTTTTAATGGAGTAATAATTTCAAAAATTCTTTGTAGAAGTTTAATGTCATAACTCAAGCCCTACCAAAATAAAGCAATCACAATTCAAAAATGCGGTTGAGAAATGAAGGACAAAAGGCAATTTTTTGTTGATTCGAATAAATTTGCATAAATTAACAAAAATATAAATGAATTTCATCAGGATTCTGTGTAGAAGTTTTAAATCCGCCCACCTAGCACCCTAATCATATGAAACAATCAGAATCGAAATCGGTTGAGAAATGACGAAGAAGAAACATTTTCAAAACTGTGGACGGACGGACGGACGGAAGGATGGACGGACGACGGACGCCACGCCATGGCATAAGCTCATCGGGCCCTTCGGGCCGGATGAGCTAAAAATGATACAGCTCAGTCTCATAATGATTTGCATTGATCCGTGTTGTCGTCGAGTCTGGACTGGATTCCAATTTGTAGTGGACTTGACTCAGTGTTGATGCCGAACGTAAAATGAATGGTGAGGTTTTTATTTAACTGTAGACTCGGACTTGGATCTTGTAGACTCAACTCTAATGCTGATTTGCATTTTCATTTGCAAATAGAAATCATGTACTTTTGCTATCATTCTCAGAAACTGCAATTTCCCCAAATTTGTAGGACTGAGAGAGAAAAAAAGAACTGCCATCCCAGAACAAATACATAGGTACAGTACCTGTGATACTGCATAATAATTTGACATATTACAATGTATAATGTACAAATGTTGAAAAGCAAGTGTGTTTTTTTTTCTTAGATAAGTAATATTTAAAGCATTTTTTTTACATGAACGTACACTGTAGTGCACATCAGAAACGGGTTATTTGAATGCTGGGTGGTAATTCTAAATGCTGATTTGCCCACCAGCCACCTGGTTTGACATACCTAGTTTTGCCAACCATTGAACAATGATCAAGTGCAATACTGGGTGTGACTGACTGTCTGTGACGAATGCTTGCAGTAGTTTATTGTTGCATATGAAAAGAAAACCACTACAAAGAACACAAACTTAAGAATTCTGCTGCAGTCCAAAAATTACAATCATGTGATATCAAATAAGAATTGCAGATGCCATTTTTTTCTGCTTTGACTTACAAATTGTGATATATTTTCTGATGTCAAAGTTTATACTATTTTTATGTAATATTACTTGTAATTTTCATTCTACATGTATGTACAACATTGTAGATGAATGATATGATTGGAAATTAGTGAAAATCAAATTTAGACAATAAATTCATTCCATTGCAGAATTGCAGATGGTACTATGAGGGGTTACATTACTGCAGTGATCTGTATGGGCACCATATGACGGCTATAGTAGGCCTACATAAAGGGTGAAGGAACTTTTTTAACAATTACCCGGATACAACCGTGCACATCTACTCTCGTATGGCAAAACATCATTAGTTTGTTCTTATCATTTGCAATAGGAATGTTCAAAATTTGAATTTGTTGTACCCAGGATTGGAGCAGTGCATACTGGATATCCTTTTCATAATTATGTAAATGTATGCCATAAATGAATTGTCCATAAATCACAATTTATAGAACCAATAGCACATTTAGGTAGGTAATTTCCCTGAGTGTCCCTCCCCCATAATTTCATTGTTCCCCAGGTTTGATGAACAAAAGATATTCAATGGTGTATTGACCCATAAGTTTACAAGGGAGCTAGCTGACATACATAGATCTGCTACCTGTCCTTCCCATACAGCAGCTACAACACATGTGTCGATCAGTAATGACGTTTGGCAAATTTACAACTTTTCCATTTCGGTATTTTCATCCATCAAAAAGAGTTTGTATTCTATTTAGCCTATTTCTCGTTCATATCTTACATTCCCTTTTGCTTATATCAGTCCTTAAACTGAAAGTCATTTATGCTTTTGTTTGTAGTTCATGTACATTATGCAAACGGTGCCATTTTGTGCTACGTAAATGCTAAGTGCCGACTTCCAATCTGTGAGAATGAGAAGTGTGCACTGTTCATGAGATGGTGTGCATTTCAGATTCACGTCACAAGAGGGAAATGACCGTACTAAACGAGGCATTTGTTGAGGCAAATGAACTTGTGATTGCCCACTAAAACAAAATACACATTTTTAGAACGTTTCAAGATTACAAGGGAGTGGCTATAAAACTTTACAGAGTTGCACTTATGATCTGTACTAGTAGGCTGTCTTTTAAAAGATAGCACTTGCATAAACAGAGGTTTGAATTTTCATGTGGTTCATTTCATGCTTAACATTCAGTTAAGATAGTTCTGAATTCCTTTCATATGATTATTAATGTGTAAAGGACAGATCACAATGTCATGCTTTCAGCTTTTTAACTTTTAATGATCACATAATCAAATACATGTACAATGTATTCAGTCAATTTTGAGACAAACAGCTAACCATACTTGTATTTAGTCTTTCTCCTTTTTGTATAATAGGTGCGTCTACACCTACCCTCTACCCTACGAATGTCGCAGAGAGTTTACCACTTCGCGATAATTAACTTCCGGATACCATTTGCCAGTGAAGATGCAAACTTCGCCGAAATATACCTGGCGAACTTCCCCGGCGAAAAATCCTGCTCATGGGTAGGATTTTTCTCGGACAATCGCCCGGAAAACAAAGAAATTGGTTCGCGCGACATTTGCTGTGTGGAGCGCGGACTTCGCGAGAGTTTCGTGGGTCCAGTATCCCATTGACCATTCCTCCGGTAACACAAACCCCAGCCGCGGGGGCCGCATGCGAAGTGGTAGTCCGGCCTGCTGCTAGTATGTGCAGTACATGCGAATGTGTCTGAATTGTGACGAATGTGATTTCATATTGATTTGCAGGAAAACATTTCCAATGTGGGCTAATGCTCAGCTGCAACGGTGAGAGATATTCAGGCAGCGATTTCCCTTGTCGTGGCCGAACTATATAATTCCTTCAGAAAGCCTTGGTTGCGAAGTCAGATCTTCTTAGTCAACAGTCTGCAGTGAATTACTCGCCAAATCAAGCGTCATGTCACCATTACAACATTCTAAATTCAATGACATTGCCATCATCGTATTCTGCCGAAGTTTGAACGAACCATCGAAGCCACCAAAGCCTCGGCTTGCCATAATCTTGTTTTCGCGCTCATATACATCAAGACCACTCAACGACCGATTGTTACCTTTTAACCGCACATCGCATTAACGACTTAATTTCAGGAAGTTAGTCCCCGGAACAGATCGCGCGAAGTTTCGGGGCTAATGATGATGCAGAATGAATTTTCGTCGAAGTTTCATAAAAACTTCGCGAAATTTAAGCTCCGAAGTTTTGTAATGTAGACGCACCTATTGTGTTGCTATTGCTATAGACATTCACTATCATTATCGTCCATCCGATAGTCCTGTCACTGATGTAAAACAAATTCTTTTTAAGCGCAATAACTCCACCTATATTCGTGTCATTCTGAGGATCTGAGCTAGCCTAGCACCCTTTCATACATACGTGTGTGTAAACGTGACTGTCCAATGTAGACATCTACATTTTGTACAGGTACAGTGACATTTCTATAATTTAGGTGATAATTTACCCTAAAAGTATACATGTATCACTAGTATAAAATGTTAATTGAGTTTGCCAGTTTGTGGGATAGTCTCTCGAGTTCCTACAGGTTAATTTTTGGCACGTTCGGGCAGTCATACATGATGCACTAGTGCTACCACGGGGTACCTGTGTAGCCCCGGTGTAGACAGCATATGCAGCTTCGGCCTTTGTGTCCATAAAAAGTGTTTTCTTCAGTTATGATGTTGACGCTGTGCCCAGTTCAGCAACACAGACAAGCACTAAAGTCATCGGTCGTACCTGGTGGTGACCCCCAAATACTGGTGGGCGTTACACGCTTTTTCCACCCTCTTCTAAAATTAAACTCTTGATGCACTCAGACGGCTATCCTTCATCAATTATGATGAATTTTGGGCTGCATTCCTGCAGCAACAATTACTCTGCAGTTAAAATCTGATAAGCAATCTTGCCTCACACTTCGTTTAATTAGTGAAAAATCAAAAATGTTAATGAGGTAATCTGGTGGATCAAGCGGAGGAGGACTAGCGGAGGAGGAGTAGTACAAACTCTATCGGAAAATTGCAATTGCACGCTGTTCTCTTTTGTTTTTCCTACTTCTTTGAAGCAAGAACAAAGCTATCCTTGACGTTATAGATATCGCAGTTTGAACTAACTTGACACAAATGGTTACTTAAACAATCTCAAAAGTAAAAGTGAACATTTTATTGTCTCAAGGTCATTAATTAACATTATTAGTGACTGTGTAGTTTAGGCTTGCCATTGGACTTGTACACGCTTACTGAAGCATGAAAGTACTGCATGTAAAGGACACACACTGTATCTTCACTCAGGGCTAATTTTGGTTGAAATTTCTCAAATCAGGCTAGCACGTGCTACACTGATCCATTTATTAAACAATATTTCACTAATTAATGCTCTAAATTTTGTATAATGAGCGCTTTAGTAATGTTTGTTTATTAGTGTCAATTCAATGTATGGTAAACAAATCGCAAACCACAATATTAAACCATAAATTTTGCCATAACCCTGTAAACATACAATCGTGAAATCGAAAAGTAGGTGAAACCATACATTTTCTTAAAAGCTGAAGAGTGTGCTCATTGTCAGCACCATGACATCAATTTTCAAACTTGCACTTAATAACTGACAAAGTGAATGAGTGTCATCAGTAACAGAAAACTGTACATTTTTTGTGACATCACCCTTCAATTTTTTTACACACACCTGTACCAACTTGACGCTTGGCTGATTGAGATTCTCTGAAGTATAAGCTTTCAGAAAAAGTATACTTTTGTTGTGTTCTGATAAATACTTTTTGAGTTATATTGGTTCAAATCAAAGAAGAGTCAAAATTCTACATTTGGTGCCTTAAGGCAAAGGGGCCCCACTATACAACACATGACCATAAACTTATATCTGGACAAACGAGTGTGGTGAAAATGAGCTTGAAGTGTAATTTTTACACACCTTTCGTGTTGTAATAACATCATTTTACAAGAATAATTTTTTGTCACAAGAAGAGCTTTTGAACATTGAAAAGTACACTGCAAACATAACTTTTACACAGTTTTGAAAACTTGTGCACAGGCTGTAAATAAATCAATAATATAACGAAAGTGGTTGGATTTCTTATTTGGGTACCTCTCGATCCAGGGGTAACAATATGTCATCAACACAGACTAGATAACATGCATTAATTAGAAATAACCTTTGTGTAATTTTTGATTACTTTCCCAAACCTAAATAGCTTGCATGAGTCTGGTTTCACCTTCAGAACAAGTTTTTTAAAAATTAAACCTCCTAATCATTTGGCATTCGGAAATATCATTTCGCTTCAAAATTCAGGATTTTTTAAAATGAAGAATTCAACGTGCATGACACTGCAGCATGGATTTTTAGTCAAAATACTATGTATTCAACACCCAACTGGAAATTTAATGTCTTTGCGTGCATTTTGCATAGATTGACTGGTATTCATTTGGTTTAAATAGTAAAGTTGTTTAAAGTCATGAAGCTGGGAAAGAGTAGATTCCTAATTCAAAGCACACTAAATTAACGTCATTTTCAGTTTCATAAAAGTGTTGTTTCATTTTGATTCATGTGGCCGGCGCCTACTGCCATATATTGGAATGTGTGATTTATATTTCGGTGGCGCACATGACAGTATAACCACCACACTAAAAGATGTTCAGCTTCTAAATCGTACGTGGAGTAACTGACTATTCATGCATGTGTCTTTAATGCTTCTTAATCTGTGCTGTGCTGCCCATGGCTACTCTAGCATCATGGTACTGTAGCACGCCAACCATGTGCAGACATACATCACGTAAGAGGATAATCCCTTTTTTAACACCTTTGGGGACAGACAGGCTTGTAAGCAGAAGCGCCAGAACAGTCTACATCCAAAACATAAGCAATATAATTCTTAGTGCGTGGTTGAAAAGGTTTGAACAATTTCTGGGGTTCTGTGGGCAGCCACTCGTCCTATGAATGTGTTATTGCTGGGCTTCTGTACAAGCCCATCGTCCCCCAGGGGTTAAGTTTTTCACACTTCACTGGAAATGAAAGAAAGAAGTAAAAAAAAATTCAACCAAAAAGATCCTCGTTAATGAGCACATCGAAAAGGTGACTTTCTAGAATAGAGTCACATGTTTTCTGTTTTCTAACGTGATCCATCCATATAGACTGTTCCTACAGTAAACATGAAGAAGCAAACTGTAATCAAACTACCAAGCACATTCATTCTACATTGTAGCATGTATAGTGTTTACAGTAGATGTTGAAGATAACCTCAATTGAAGTTTCGCTTCTAATCTTCGAAATTAGGAAAGATTTCATAAGTTTGTTTTGTTTAAATTCTTTATTGTTCATGTTTTACTGGCACTTGTCTCTTTTGGCAGTAAAAACGTGGGTTCAGTTAAAATTTGGTGTTTTCAAAATTTACTTTGGGCCAGTTGTATGACCTTGGACCAGATATGATTCTCGCATGACTGTATTAACTCACAGCTTATTGTAACACGCAAACACTCACAGTGTATAACAACTAATATTGGCATCAAAACTACAATATCCTGCTAGCCAGAAAAAAAAAAAAAAAAAAAAACATTACCTGCAACATATGACCATGGTCTAATCTTTCCTCTATGGCATGAACAGATGTCAGCTAGTAATTTTCCATACAAATGCAATTTTTAGATATAGTTAAACAAAAATATTGAAATCAGCCATACTGTACATCATGACAGCGCAAGCCCTTAAAAAAAAACATCTCCTCTAATCATTACTTCAGAAGGCAAAACCTGTATCATTTCCTAATTAACTTGTTTATGATGAAAGTAGAATGCATCCCTATCAGTTTTAATACCCTAATGTATTTAATTACAGTTATGTTGCAAAAAGACTTGTACATCACAACAGATACCATTCACCCCTAGTGAAACAATAAAATTTAAAGGAGACATTTATAGAAGAAGCCATAAATAATGACGATATCATATCTAGCAGAAGGCTTATAAGCGTAACAAGTGAACTTGAATGTCATTCAAGCAATATAACGCGCTTCCATAAAGCGAAATTAGGGTGAAAACAGGTACCCGAAGCCCAACCTCCGGGACATAATTTGGCCTACGTTTGCTGTCCGAAAACGGCCTTTACTTGTGACGTAAGAGAACGGGTTCGTGACTTGCGGCAACTTCGGGTACGTAGCTTCTATGCGTATTGGCTGAAGACAACCCCTGAACTTGTGTGTTATTCCCACTTGTGGAAAAAAAAGATAGCCTATACTTAATCGTTTGTCAATTTTAATACGATCTCATTATTTTCGAACTTATGTTCTACATGTTCTAGACGAAATTCATTGTTTGAGGAAAAAACCGCTGAAAAGAGGGGAAAGGAGCGACGCTCCAAGTGTTCTACGGCTGAGTTATTGGCGCGATTCTTGGAGGTTCAGTGTTGCCGAGTCGGCCGAGCGATTTGCATCTTATTGACATTATCAGACGGAGACTTTACCGTCATGTTTGTTTTTTTTTTTTTTGGGTTTTTTTTTTTTTTTTTTTTTTTTTTTTTTTTTTTTTTTTTTTTTTTCCACCATGGAAGAATGCGGTTATATTATTAAATCATTACGAATATCAATATAATAAGAAAAATAGACCAATCAGCCTGCCGTAAACTTCGTATGCATTTCCAGACGAGCCTTAATAAATATGAGTCGTGGCAAATTCTGCTGGGGTTACGATTCATGCGGCTGAGTAATGGCAGTTGGGGCGGTAATAAGGCATCTTTAGGGGAATAAAAAACAGCTGGAAGTTAGCTGCTCGGTCTTGCAGCATGAGCTCGCGCACGCCGCGGCTTGGCGCGGTACGCGCGGGCCTGGTTCTATCAGATCAATAGCTGGTGGATTTACATTACCTGCGCGTGGTTCAACAAAGCGCAAAACAAAAGTAAGTTAGATCAATTAACACTGCGCAGTTTGAACTTAGACTCTTTATGTCAGAGGAAAATGTCTAGCCTCGGAACATGATATCTACAATAAGTAATTTTAGTTTAGTTCTCGAACAACAATTTTCTAAGTTCAGGGTTTTGTCGGGGTTTGTTTTTTTTTCCAAGCTTATTTCCATGAATAGGCGGCCTATCGGGCTCTCATCGCACACGGGGTGAGTAAACCGAATTTTTCGGAGATTGTCCCCATTTCCGTGGCCAATAATGACATAAATAATGACATCAGGATAATGTTTTATCCACGAAGAGACAAATGTATGTCAGACATTAACAATAAAACAATATTAAGCGCGTTTGAGAGTATGGAGCTGGACACACACTCTTATGAAACTGTATGCGTTATCGCAGTCCGTCGCGTGAGCTGCGTGTAGAGGCGTATACGCGGGTGTGACGTCACACAAAAAGGCCTTTCCTGTAGCCGGTTTTCGGAGATGGAGAGGTCAATTTATCGCAATTGTTATTTTCATAAAACCCGAGCTGACACACTTTCATGCAATGTTTAGCTGCATAAAATGTTTAGATAACACCCCCCCTCCGCGCCCGAATCAATTAATTATAAAGTAATACTAAATTTGTTTGAATTTAATTTCCTATGAATATCAACCGTTTAAAGAAAGATGGTATTAGGTTGGCTGCACGATCAAAGTTTATGACCGAGCCCTCAACATTAAGCCATTCTGTGACAG
>JZLH01S0603146.1:24003-26941 GCA_001188425.1 Eucidaris tribuloides | reverse complement strand
TCGAAAAATTATTGAAATAGGAAGTCTTTTGGCTATTTTTTTGTCATAGGGGGTCAAAATCCTAACCATTTCCATCTTTAAATTAAAGGGGGTAATTCTAAGAATCTTGAACAAATATATGTGTCTGGTTGACCGCCTTGGGGAGGGGGGGGGTCGGGGAGTACAAACACTATTCACACTATATGTGGTTAATCCATTGCTTATCAGATTTTTATAGCAATATTACAGTAGAGCCTGTCAAATGCAGTTTGCAGGGGGTATTTAGGAGTCAGTGTGCAGACTGGCGAGTGGTCAGTTCACCGCAGGAGTATAATGACCCGAATCATTTGAGGGGATCGGAAACGAACGTACATAAATTTATCAATATATAAGCCTTTTTATACCATATTCAAATTTCATTGGGGGAGGGGGTGTCAAGCACCTCCTCCCCCCCCCCATCCCTCCAATCTGACACCAATGGTCAGCTGGTAGTTGCACTGTATTACACGAGACTTGGTGCAGGGTTCCCAGTCAACCGGGAAATCAGGGAAAACCTGGGAAGAAATGACTTCCAGTCAGGGAGAAAGTCTGGGAATTTGAAAAAGTCCCTAAAATAAGAGAATTTTGTTTGCTCACAAGGCAAGGCTTTTGCTCTCGCCTCATGTCTATGCTGTGGACATGAAGTGAGAAAAACATACGCAAACCCAGAAAGGGGTCAAAATGATGATCCTGAAATTTTTAACCTCATCCATGAAAATCAGGTGATTTTGTTACCATGAAATGCTAGGAAACCTGTGGCACCTGTGTTGATATGCAAGGCTTATTTTTTGTGAAGGATAATCCATTGCCGTGGTAAACACGCGAAGGGAATGAAAATGGAGGATTTTGAAAAGGGAGGGGGAAGGAATGAAAATGGAGGATTTTGAAAATGAGCGTGTTCTCAACTGTCAGAATTATTTCAAGGGCCACTTAATGACAATTGTCTTGGGAGCAAATTTCTCCCAAGACAATTTTAGGGGTTTTTTTCTGAAACTTTTGTTGAGACAAAAATGATCCTAATTTTTATCCAAAGTGAACTTGCATAACTTGCATTTATATACTAAAACTGACTTGGAATAAAATTTTAAGACAAAATTTTAGGAAACCTCCAATAAATGAAAAGTTTGCACTCGTGTATAAGAACATGAACGTGATTGGCTAATCATGTTTATAACACTGAAAGCCATTGGCTAGAACAAATTACAAGTAGAGAGTGAATCATAATTATTTCCTGCACTTTATAAGATATTGCTAGAACAGTTTTTCAGAATCCTCAAAAACAAAAAAAAATTATTTTTTAACTCATGCAGTTAGGATAAAAGTTAGGAGAGAATTCAGAACTATTTTCAGAACACAGCCCCAGTTATTTTACTACTTAAATACAATTTTTACAGAAGTTTGGGGATTGTGGTGTATCAGTGTTTTATCTTAATAAAAGCAGTTGAACATTCTGGTCAACCTGTTAACCTCTCTTTTTTTACACTACATGTATTTAATATTGATTTCATTTGCTTCAGAATTTCATTTCAGCTGTTGTACATATGATTGTATAACTACCTGTGTGTTCCAAATATTTGTATGATATGAAAATATGTTTATAAGAAACTGATAAAATATTATTTCTTTACACAAACTTTCCAGATGTTTTTCTATAATATTATGTATCATAATTTTGTTGCATTTTTATTAAGTTGTATATGTTAGCAGTGTTGTGTCCAAGGCCAGCCTCGAGGCCAATTTCTGGTGGCCTCGGTCTCGGTCCGAGTCACCTGTACAAACCCTATGGAAAGGATGTGTATTGGAGCGGCCTCGGTCTCGGAACCTTTGGTCTTGGATACAACACTGTATGTTAGCATGACTCATGTATGCTATTGTTACACATGTATCCTCATTAAATAAACATGCAATATACAAGTGCAAAAATTAAAGTTTCTGTGTATTTATTGATAAAGTCTTGTCTATCTATAGTGACAATGTTCCTCTGGACATACTACAGTACTTACAATAATTTGCTAGTTGTCCGTCAAAAGGGCCCTAGCATATGTTCCTGGCAGAAGGGCCTTAACATGAAATTGTCTCTAAACCATTGGTTCTTTTCACATGAAATCAAAGTGATGTACATAGATTCTTCCGTTAGTCTGTTAAGTGCAAATATCAAATAAGGCAATATTTCTCAAATTAGAGAAAATTTACTCTTGAAGGCACTGTATAACAATGTTTCCATTTAAAAAAAGTGAGCTACATGATTCCCCATGCTAGTAGTGTCTTTGATAAGGTCTAAAAATGAAGCCCTGAAAAAATTACAGTTCAAAATGATCATTACGTGCTTTAAAAGAGTAAAAATCTTTGAGAGACCATTCCAGTTTTTCCCCATAGACTGCTGTGTTGCAGATTTTTCTATCGGCCGAGAATTATTCATGTGCCAGTTTTTAGCTGTATATATTTTACCAGTGACAACATAGCTGTCTGAACTTTTGTATTCTAGGGTGTTTATTTGTCTATTCAAACACTGTCAGATGCATCAGATAGCAAATTTTTTAAACGGGTCTTCCACAATGTTATAGTGTCTTTAAGTCTTAAAGATTGTGTTATTGATTTGCACGTCAAAAAAGATCTATATGAATCAAATCAGCTGAAATCATATCCAATGTGAAGATTAATATAAATAAACACCTCTCATAGAGACTTGGGGTAAAATATAGAGTTTTGGTTAAAATCTGGACGGTTAAACTTCATCCTTTTTCCATTTGCTCAGGAGCAAATTTTAAAAAATACGCGACGTCAAACGTGCACGTGCCGTTCCAAAATGGTCCGATCAGCCGTTAGCCAAAGGTCGCGCAGGGGATAGCCGATTGACCAATCAGAGCGCTCCGCTCAACTTGCTACGGTGCACAGTAACCGCGATTCGCATTTTGAGCAA
>JZLH01S0603146.1:14003-19003 GCA_001188425.1 Eucidaris tribuloides | reverse complement strand
TATCATCACCATCATCATCATTACCATTGTTATTATCGATATCATCATCTGATCACCACCAACACCACCATCACCACCACCACCACCATCATCATCATCATCATCATCTTCATCATCATCATCATCATCATCATTATCACCATCACCATCACCAAATTATTCATTTTTCATCAAATTCACATCATAATCGTTATCATCATCTTCCATCAATGATAACGAACTAAATACTGTAAAATACTATTCTTGTCTCCTGTTCTTGTTCTGTCTTGGATTTTGTTTGTAATTCTTTGTTTGTTTCTAAACATAACATCGAATGCATCATTCAAATTCATATAAAGCAATGACTGGGCTTACAGGAAAATGGCAAGATTGGAAGAAACCCTCAATTTAAGACACAATGATACCAGAATCAAGTGTACTGCTTAAAGGTTAGTGACATGATTGGGAACACTTGAAAATGCCTCAACAACCAAATGAGTTGAAATATATACCAACTATACACCAGCTGGAGTGGATCTCCCAGCTGGCTGGATTTGTCTCTAATTTGTTTACTTAAGGAGAATCAAGCATGAACATACTGGTATTATAATTCTATCGGGGCACGATAAAAACAGGACCCATAGAGAGGCACACAGTAGGTTTGCCTCCAATGAGGGATATTGACATTAGTTATTTTAGAATAAATCAACGTTTGACTAAAAGATTTTCACATGAGAATTCTTGCATAGTTTACTTGATTCTAGAATAGTTTTATCCCAAGTCGAGGACTACCCCTAATCATGTCATTTACCTTTAAAGTCTACATTGCTATGAAAATATCACGGTCATCATGGTCATACATTTCCTCTTTGTTGTATACAATTTTATTGTCAGATACTGCTGTGACGTTCAAATTTGTTGTGTAGCTTTGTATAATTATGTCATCATTTTCTGTTGGGATCATATTTTTAATTCAATACTGATAAATCATGAAAGCTTGTTTCTCCTCAAGTGAAAAAAAATCCAGACAAATCCTTTCAGCCTGGATAATTACAGTACATGTTGGTTTGGTAGATGTTTCAACTCATTTGGTTCTCGAGGCATTTTTGACTTCTCACAATCATGTCTCTGCACTTAAAGACACAAGTTAACAATGACCATAGTTTAAAAAAAAATGTCAGGTACATAATCCTCCATGCGAAGTGTCTTTGATTAGGTCTAGAAATAAAGCCTTGAAAATTTTTTATTTCAAAATGATGATTTAGTGCTTTTAAAAAGTGAAAATCTATGAGTACTCGGGTTGACCGCATTCACCTTGCCCATTTCCTCCCATAGACTACTGTGTGTATATCTACGCTATTTTATACTCCACAACAGTAATAATTCAAGGGTGATGTTTATCCATGCATATCTTGCCAGTGGAAGCAAAACTTTCCAAACTTTTTTTTATTCCAAGATGTATAGCTCAGATATCAAAGTTTGGCACTTTTTGAGGCTCCCAAACGTTAACTTGTGTCTTAAATGTTTTTCAAGTCCCATACCTTTAACACCGTCGGAGTTACTCGGGTTTGAAAATTCTGGTATTTGTATCCCGGTCGTCTGTAACGAAAAAACACAAATTAGGTATCATAAACCGCATATTTCATCGTCAATGGCAATCGAACAGAAACTTGTTTGTAAATATCACCAGAGTTGATAAATTTGGCGGCTTTGTCATTGGAACAACATGCAGTTGGAGGTACAAAAAATTTCAATTCAATTTCAATTTCATTTATTTCCACTTTTAAAAACAAAACAAAAACAAAATCAATACAATTTTTGACAAAAACACAGATATATACATAGTGGTGGAGTCACATAAAGCTCTAAAAAGGCTTTTTACAAATGACCCCTTTCACAAATATACGAAATATATGTTAAATGTTTTGACGACCCTAATTCAAGCTTTACTTCGCAGAAGTGAATGAAATATCAGTTTATGTAGAGACAAATGGAAATCATGTACATATCAAGAAAGGATTTAAATCTGGTAACACAAAAATCCTAACTCTGGAAAATCACCACAAATGCCTTTTGGGATGTTGTTCCAGGGAACTAAGTTAGTTAAGCAGATTTTTCCTTAAATCAAGTGTTTATTCTGAGAATTGTATCAATTAAATTTATAGTTTCAATCAAATCATTGAAATTAATGTAAACATTTTAAAGTAAAAATTGAAAACAATGTCCACAATTTTTAAATGATATATGCTTACCTCTTCACTCTGAGTGGTAACGCGTGTAGCCAGGCGTTGTAGAACTGAAGAAACTATTTAACGAGAAAAAAAAACAGGAATCATTGCTTACATGACGTAACTTAAACCAAATCAAAATCCGCAAAAAACAAAAACAAAAATATCAATGATGCGCAAACAGCGTTTGTGTGTCATAAACATTTGATATATAATTTACACGTATTGCACTTTAATGTGTTTCCTGACCCAATCGGGGCTAAACAAATCAGTACTGTCTATAGCTTTATTCGTAGATATAGATATGCGTTGCAAAAAAAAACAAAACTAAAAAAAAAACAAAAAACAATTTTTCCACCGTCCACTTCATATCATATAATGGTCTCTATATGGGTCCATCCTTATACACGCCCTTTTCGCAGCAATAAATTGCCACTCAATGACCACGATGACCCTTTACAGACATTGTTCAACATTGTGGATATAATCGATTTAAAAATAAAACCTCCGCCTTATAAATAGCCAATTAATACCAAAAATTGAAAATTATGGCTTCATTATCAAGATACATGTATATAATATATCCATAAATGAATACCACTTTTAGACGCTAAGCGGATGGCATATTGATTCTATAACACTACACAGTCCATACGTAAACATAATTATGGTGTAACTGGTCACTCAAAGATTTGCCCTTTTCTAAAGCATTTCAGTTTTGAAATGCAACTTTTGGGGCTTCATTTTATACAGATATATTAATCACAATCATGTCAGGCATTGCAACTCAGATTTTGTTTCTAAATTGGAAACATTGTTAACAATGCCTTTAAAAATACTAATTAAACTCTGATGTCTAACTGTCAACATCTAACACGACGAATGCAATTTCATCGAAGGTAAAAACGGAAATGTTATTTCAACACAGGGTCGAGGAGTGACCACACTTTACAACACTTTCTAGATGTCATATCCAACCTTTTTAACTAGCTGTATTCAACATTTGATATTGTCAGATTCAGCTGGTTTAAGGTTAGATACAACATTGAGAAAGTGTGGTCACTCCTCGGCCCGTTTAAATGCCGAGATAGCATTCAGTTTTTAGGATGTAAGAAAATGTTTACAACAAATATCAAAATGATCCTTCCGTGAAAAGGGTACACACATACCTATACAGGTAAGTATGTTTATGCATATCTTCAACATAAACTCGGCATGTTTGTTGTTTGAATTGTGTGCATGCATGCGTGCATGAAAGCTACCAAGTGCATGGCCCACGAATGAAATAATCATCATCAGGCCCGTCTGTCGAATTAATTAAATATGAACCCCTAATATCTACCAATTGTTTTCATGTCCCGTTTTCCTTTGACTGGAACCTCCTTGGATGTCGTTGGTTCTTCTTCTTCAGTTTTATCCTCTGTCACATCGTCTTCTTCATCATTCTCTTCTGTCGTGGTATCCATCCTTTTTTAACGTATCAAAAACACAATAATAAATGAATAAATGAATAAATAAATAAATAAATAAATAAATAAATAAATAAATAAATAAATAAATAAATAAATAAATAAATAAATAAATAAATAAATAAATAAATTAATTAATTAATTAATAAATAAATAATAAATAAATAAATAAATAAATAAATAAATAAATTAATTAATTAATTAATTAATAAATTAATAAATAAATAAATAAATAAATAAATAAATAAATAGATAAATAAATAAATAAATAAATAATACGACAGGAAACGAAAGTTAAAGATATAATAGAAACAAATTAAGGAAATGAAATGGAGAGGGTTAGGGCACTTATCTAGAACAAAAGTAGAACAAAAGACAACAGAGAAACTCACAGAATGACAACTAAGCACGGGCAAAAGAAGGAGAGACTGACAAAAGAGAAGATGGGGAGATGAAATAACAATACACACTAACACAACATGGAACAGAATTGCAGCGAACAGAATTGAATGGAAATTGATTGAGGAGGGCTTCATCCAACAATGGGTGAACAATGATGATGAAAATGACGATGACGACGACGACGACGATGATGATGATGATGATGAAATGAATAATAAAATCAAAAATCCATAACAAATCACTGCTTTTCTATTGCGTTTCCCATAGGTTATTCATTCTTTCTTACATGCATAAATGCACACATGCATGCATATATACATACATACATACATATATACATACATACATACATACATACATACCACATACATACATACATTTATACATACCACATACATACATACACACATACAAACGACATACATACAGACATACATACATACATACATACTTATTTACTTACCTACACACTTACTTACTATAGGCTACCTGCTTATACTTCGTTACATAATACTTTCTACTTAGTTACACAATACTTTCTTTCTATCTTTCTTTCTTTATAATTTTTGGATTGATCGATTGATTGATCCATTCATTTATTTGACTTGTCGATTTATTTTCTGCATGGGCTGAGGAAAGGACTGCTTTGTTTAGTGGAAATATATTGTGATTGATAAATTATAAATTCTTATAGGATCGCCAATCAGCTCAAGAATTGACAAAAAACAACGGAGGTAGGCCTATGAATCATATACTTAAGCAAACGCTGATGGAATCAGTTAAGATTTGGTGTAAGGTGTTTAAGTAATGTAATGTTCTGATCTCATGTATTTTCCTCGAAAATTAACAAATGCAAACATATCAATTAATAAAGTGGGTGTATATAACTTTTTGTGGAAGAAATTTTGTAAAGTATGAAACC
>JZLH01S0603146.1:0-7500 GCA_001188425.1 Eucidaris tribuloides | reverse complement strand
CACTCTGTCCTTCCGTCAATTACTACGCCCCCTTCCGGATTTAGCTCCAATCGATCACAATACAGCTGCCGCAGCATCAGCAGCATACAGTACACGTACCGCGCAATCTCGCGCTGGAAACGAACGTAAATATACCACATCGCGGCAGGTGGGGATTATCGCAAGACCATACAGGATCTCTGTTTTTAACGTATTTTGGGAACTATTATACACTTTACGCAGTTTCTCCATTATTCCCGGTAAGTATGGAATGCTTTTTACTGATTAGCAAATTAATATTGACAAAAAAAAATCTCATTTGGTGGTGAATTCCGCAAAGTTAAGATCCTAGACCGTTCTGAATCTGATCCGTATACTCGACAAAAATGAATTGCCAGTTAATAATGGCGTGTAAACCTAATGGGCGTTGCTAATTCACATCACATGTAGCCCGAGATCGAGTGTAAATACTGTACCGAACTAAATAAAAAAAAGTAATTTTTAAATGTGTTCAGTAATTCATATGAGTCTAGTTGTGAAAAGCCACCTCCAATACGTCTATTCTGCAATGTTTCATCTTCAGAGGAAGTGGTCTAAAAATAAAATTGTCAATTTGGAATTGGCTGGAAGTGTGTTGTCGACTGTTGCTTGTGTGCTGTGACTGCGACTCGCGAGACCGAATGGAATTTGTACCGCTGAAGAGAGAAGTGATGATCCGTAGGTCTACTCAAAACAGATGCTCAAGTTAGGTGCTAATATGACTTTTGTTCATGTTTGAAAATTTACTTAACTAGCCTGCTAGGTGTGTGATTTTTCTTTTTTTCCTTTGTGGTCTGCAGCTTGCCTTGAACTTTTGTTTAGCTGATTTTATACACACTTTGACATTTTTCATAAACACATAAATATTTGATTGAATTTTTGTGTTCATTACAACAGTGTGGCATCTGTTTCTTAAGACAGACAGTACAAAATTTCAACTGGTTCAACGGCAACACTGGACAAAGTCTTGGCAAGTGTATTCTTTACTTTAAAGGCACTTAAATTACGAACAAAGACTACAACAAGTGAAACGTCTGAAATTGCCTTCTGTTGCCTATCCACGTTACAGAGTGGACGTGATCCATTTATGCAAAATATTCCACTACACGTTCATGGTTTCTGACAACCTCAGTTCATCACAGTTCTTCTTTGACTTTTCATCAGGCCATAGAATGTGAGGTCATCCATTTAAAATCTTAAAGTCCTGTTAACTAGAAGTTGAGGCATTGTACTTTTTCCGAAAGAGTTATGTCAAAATGGAATAATTTGACGACCTGCACAGAATTTGGTCACTTGACCATACAGTGTATCACATATTGAATGTATTCATGTTCATCAATGATAAATGTGTGTATTTAAACACATGACCTTGTGAAATTCTGGGCCCTTTATAAATCTCATTCTGCTACAGGTACTCCTTAACCCTTTGAAGACAGTTTGATTTGGCTTTAACGTGCATTTCCCATAGACCTTGCAACGAGATATCTTGTGTCTAGTCTTCAACGGGTTAATGGGTCTGTTTGAGATTAGTGTCACAGTATGGGGTCATCTGTGTCTCATAAAAAGATGCAATCCTGGGATGTAATTTAGGGGTTCCCCTCTAAAAAGTACTGTATGTGTCTTGTGTATTTTGGGACCATTTTCACACTTTTTTTTTGGGGGGGGGAGGGTAGAGAGGAGGGGAATTGTAAGATTTATTATAGCATGCCTTCAAATCATGTTTGTACATTAACACAGTTGTAGATTGGACTATTGGCACATCTGCTAAATGTACTACTTCTGCCACTACTACTACTACTACTACTACTACTACTACTACTACTACTACTACTACTACTACTACTACATGTACTACTACTATTGCTACTAACTACTACTACTTCTACTCCTCCTCCTCCTCCTACTACTTCTACTACTACTACTATTGATACCACTGTACTACCAATACTACTACCTGTGACGATCATAAGGGTAAAGGGCAATTCATACCATAAAATCTTACAAAGTTCTGCATAGTATACATCACAGAATATAAAAAGACCCCCCCCCCCCCACCCAAGAAAAAAAGATAAAGTATTTTTATGGTACATGGACATGTAGGGCCTGCATTCTTGATGCTGTTGTCGGTGACTACACATTATATAATATTTCTTTATTTTTTAATTTTTTTTTAGGGGGTGGGGATGGGGGCTTTCAGGTACTGAGTTTTAGGTTTTCAGGTTTTTCATTTGTGCTTGTGTGTCCTGCATAAATGTACATGTTCTTACAGTATTTTATTTCTCGCCCTCTCCCCTATGTGCCTGAAAAGAAATGTTTGAAGGATATGTATCAGAGCATTAACTAATAATTGAACGTACATGTAAGTACAAGTCTTAAATGAGCAACTGCTAATTAGCATTGATGCATCATCATCGTGGCATGAAATTAATGTGATGTCTGAAAGAAACCCTTTCTGACAATTGTGCGTAACCTAGATAATAATGCATACAGTACCATAAGCAATGAAGCTTTCTAATATCACCCCAGTAAGTTATCAGATGCACTATTCTTTACATCCCTGTTAAGGCCAAAATTAGGGTTAGCTTTGATTCAAAGCAGTCTATAGATCATGTTGCAGTGTGAAACAATAGTGCAATACTCTAAATGCACTTGCGGACTCATTATCTAAAAGCTTTCTTGTTATTGCCTGCTCACAGCTGTAATCAGTAAATTTAGGAAGGGGAAAGTGGATGTGATGCCCGAAGAAGAATGCTTGATGAAGGCAAGAGATGAAGTGGTTTTAAAGTGATAGGCTAACATTGTGGAGCTTCAATTTAAAAAAAATTGTCAAATTTTGATATCTGAACTGCATAGTAGTGTTCATATGGACAAATAAACACCCTAGAATAAAAAAGTTTGGAGAGTTACACTGCCAATGGCAAGTTATGCATGAATAAACAAAACTCAGGGCGAGTTTAAATAGCATAGGTGTACGCACAGTAAGTCTATGGGAGAAAATGGGCAGGTGAATCCGATCAACTTACGATTTTCACTTTTTTAAAGCACTAAATAATCAATTTGAAATACAATTTTTTCAGGGCGTCATTTTTAGACCTTATCAAAGACAATGGTAGCATGGGGAATCATGTAGCTCAGATTTTTTTAGCTGTGGTAAATGTTAGCCAATACCTTTAATGGTAGTGTTCTTGATTTGCATAATTAAGGAAAACATTCATAGACCTGTACCAGTGTAGGAAATGCACAGGGGCTGAGGGCGATGCTCAGAAAAATAAAATTTTACTTACGGTACTCCCCTGACCTGTACTTACAGCCCAATCTTCTCTGCTTAGAAATTAGCAGTAGTAAAATTCTGTGTTCGGCTTTGTTCTTAAATTGGAATTCTGTGTAATTTTTCAGTGAAACATCAAACAACAACAATCATAAAATGAAAAAAAATATGATACGGGGATAGCACAGGACTCTTAACATCTAGACACTACTTGGGCAGCTACTGAGAATACTTGGGTACAATTAACATGTATTATACCTCCTAGCACACCCATCGCAATTAACAAGGATAGCACATAGTTGTCAAATTCCGAATTCTGTTGGCAGGGAAGGCAGCACACTACTGCTAGATCTACAGTAAGTGTTCTGGCCTATCTGTTTTGGTAGTGTGGCATGATCTGCATGTCTGTTCATTGAACCTTGGACCTTTGGTTATGAATATGCTCCCTGGTCAAATATATGTGGTCAAATAAATTTCTATATGTATGTCATTTATGCCAACTGATATTAAAGCCCAATTACAGTTGTGGTGGATCAGACCGTCAATCTGTCACAAAGTATTCTATTGTCACCATAGACCTCAGAAAACAACATCATACATTACCTACTGAAAATTGTTTATAGTAACAAATTATGATGTTTAAATTAAAGGAGACCATTTAGCGGTATGTACATTGCCTATGGGAAACCTTGGGGTCCCCCCCCCCGCCCAAGATTTTACATTTTACATTTAGAGTAATTTCACAACAAATGGGAAAGTGTAATGTAATTCAGGGTATTAATAGATCATATACAGCGTCGACACTGGCACAGGTCCGACGGCCCCGAGACCTGTAAAACTCACTGTCGGCCAGTATAATTTCAGAAATAGTCAATTTTACTGGTCGCGACCGGGCGCAGTAAGAAATCTGTCAAATATAATGATATATCGGAGAAAACGGCGGTCATTCGGAGCTATTATTTAGCTCCGTATTACGCCAAAATAATTGTTAAGAGTTTATTTTTGACCCGCAGAAATGAATTTGGCTCATATTTAGTTCCGTATTAAGCCAAAAATAATTGTTAAGAGTGTATGTTTGACCGCGGAAATGAATTGGGTAATACTTAGTTCCGTATTATGCCAGAAATGAAAGTCGGCAATATGATTTTGATCCGCGGATATTAATTTCGCTGATATTTTAGTTCCGTATTACGCCAAAAATAATTGTTAAGAGTGTATTTTGACTGAACGCGAAATGAACTGGGGTAATACTTAGTTCGCGTTTTATGCCAGAAAATAAAAGAATGGCAATATGATTTTGATCCGCTGAAAATGAATTTGGCTAATATTCGTTCCGTATTATGCCCAGAAATAAAAGTCGGCGATATGATTTTGATCCGCGGAAATGAATTTGGCTAATATTCGTTCCGTATTATGCCAGAAACTAAAAGTCGGCAATATGATTTTGATCCGCGGAAATGAATTTGCTAATATGTTTCGTCCGTATTATGCCAGAAATAAAAGTCGGGCAATATGTTTTGATCCGCGGAAATGAATTTGGCTAATATTTTCGTTCCGTATTAGCCAGAGATAAAAGTCGGGCAATATGGATTTTGATCGCGGGAAATGAATTTGGCTAATATTTCGTTCCGTATTATGCCAGAAATCAAAGTCGCAATAATGATTTTGATGCCGCGAAAATGAATTTGGCTAATATTTCGTTCCGTATTATGCGAGAAATCAAAGTCGGCAAATATGATTTTGATCCGCGGAAATGAAATTTGGCTAATATTTCGTTCCGTATTATGGCCAGAGATAAAAGTCGGCAATATGATTTTGATCCGCGGAAATGAATTTGGCTGAATATTTCGTTCCGTATTATGCCAAGAAATCAAAGTCGGCAATATGATTTTGATCGCGAAATGAATTTGGCTAATATTTCGTTCCGTATTATGCCAGAAATAAAAAGTCGGCAATATGATTTTGATCCGCGGATATTAATTTCGCTGATATTTAGTTCTGTATTACGCCAAAAAATAATTGTTTAAGAGTGTATTTTTGATCCGGCGGAAATGAATTGGGTTAATACTTAGTTCCGTTTTATGCGCAAAAAATAAAAGTTGGCAGTTTGATTTTTGACCCACGTTTATTAATTTTGCTGATATTTAGTTCGCGTATTACGCAAAAATAATGTGAAAGAGTTTCTTTTTCACGCGACCGCGGAAATGAATTAGGGTAATATTTAGTTCCGTATATATGCCGAGAAACAAACTCCTAAACAATTATTTTTGGGCATAAAACGGAACTAAGTATTAGCCCCAATTCATTTCCGCGGGTCAAAAATACACTCTTACAATTATTTTTGGCGTAATACGAACTAAATATCAGGCGAAATTAATATCCGCGATCAAAATCATATTGCCGAACTTTGATTTCTGGCATAATAAGGAACGAAAATTAGCCAAATTCATTTCGTGGATCAAAATCATATTGCCGACTTTGATTTCTGGCATAATACGAACGAAATATTAGCCAAATTCATTTCCGCGGATGCAAAATCATATTGCCGACTTTGATTTCTGGCATAATACGGAACGAAAAATATTAGGCCAAATTCATTTCCGCGGATCAAAATCATTATTGCAATATGGCCAAATTCATTTCCGCGGATCAAAATACATATTGCCCGATCTTTATCTCTGGCATAATACGGAACGAAATAATTAGCCAAATTCATTTCCGCGGATCCAAAATCATATTGCCGACTTTGATTTTCTGGCATAATACGGAACGAAATATTAGCCAAATTCATTTCCGCGGATCAAAATCATATTGGCCTGACTTTGATTCTGGCATAATACGGAACGAAATATTAGCCAAATTCATTTCCGCGGATCAAAATCATATTGCCGCACTTTGATTTCTGGCATAATACGGAACGAAATATTAGCCAAATTCATTTCCGCGGATCAAAATCACATTGCCGACTTTTATTTCTGGCATAAGGCCTACGGAACGAAATATTATCCCAAATTCACTTTCCGCGGATCATAAATCATATTGCCGACTTTGATTTCTGGCATAATACGTAACGAAATATTCCCATATTCATTTCCGCGGGTGAAAAAGAAAGTCTTTACAATTATTTTTGGCGTAAAACGGAACTAAAATATCGGCGAAATCAATATCCGTGGGTCAAAATTAAATTGCCTGACTTTTATTTCTGGCATAATTCAGAACTAAATCTTACAGCGACATTAATGTCCGACAGCAAAAAAAACAACAACAACAACAACAAAGCATGAACTATTGAACTTCAAGTTTTCAGTTTCCAAGTTTTATTTACTCATTTAACAAGTTAAATAGTTCATAAACAAACAATGACATATACATGTATCAATATCAATATACTACTACAAAAGACACAAAAGCATAATAAAATAAAGGAACACTTAATATTTATCAGACGTAAAGGAGGATAAATTTGTAAAAATGAGCGGAAATTCAAATTAAAATTAAATATAATAAATTGGTGAGCTTGATACCACGTGTATAAAGTGAGAGCAATAAAGGAATGTACGTTATTATAACAACATAAAAGCTGACATCACAAACAAAACTAGTACAAAAGAACAGCAAGAATCATACAACCCCCCCCGCCCCCTATGCCCTGGGAACGTCGAAAGCATTCACATCTGGATGGATAATAAGTTTCGATATTCCTAAACAATATATTCAATAAATAATTAAGAATGACTACAACAATATAGACTTGCAGAACAGTTGTTGTTAGCAATCATATGGAGCTGGCAAATACTATTTGGCTATTTGCCGGGGGGGGGGGGGGGGGCGGGCAGTCAATAAATAAAATATAGGTTTTATGTGTTTTTACATTTATTGTTTGGAGCCAGTAAACTTTTATGGGGTTTTGGGCCAGTAAAGATATGAAAAAACTTGACTTTTACTGGTCCGAGACAGGAACAGGTCGGACCAGTAGAAAAAATGTTAAGTGATGCAGCCCTGTCATATAGGTGTATCTACATTTAAAACTAATTGCAAAGAATTTATTTTTTACCATTTATGAAAAGTAATTGAGCTTTTAAAGACGATTGTTTAACAAACTGAATAATGACTCAATTTCATATGTCATGTACATATGTACAGTTTAGTCTCCATATAAAGTTTACTGACTCCAGCCACTTGTAATGCTGTTCATTGGTCAGTTCGCCCCCGCC
>JZLH01S0603137.1:3123-20072 GCA_001188425.1 Eucidaris tribuloides | reverse complement strand
CAAGGTTGTGAGATCAACAACTTACGCATACACCCATCAGTGAATGTAAACATGACGGAGTACAATCTGGCATCATGTAAAATAGCTTCTGATGAATCACACTCTGAATTTTGGCAAAAGTTCTTGAATAAAAATTGAAAATAATTTAGAACCCTAGATAGGTTATCTGCTCTTTAGCACATGATTTGAAGCATTTATAGAGAGAAGTGCAGACAAGTTTAATGGTAGTATATCATCTATTGCAGCTATTATATACACCTTACTTGTATGGGTACTGTAGCCTATTTTTGTGCCTACACCTTTGTAACCCCGAGCTCCATAACTGTGTATACTTTTTTGTTGTTCTATGGTGTAGTCAGGCTCACCAATTGGACCAGCCTGATGCCAGTTCTAGCCTCCAGTCTAACACCTTCAGCTCACAACCGATTCTAGGTCAAAAAATGGCACACATAGGTAATTGCACTGTAAAATCCTCAAAAATGTTTTGCAATTCACGTTTGAGGCATTGATATTTCTCCACACCTATGTGTATGTGGTCCTAAGCAGAGCTATAGATCATATACCAGCCCTTCCACTGGAAAAAACGAACAAGTTGCACTTGTGTGACTTGAATGGCAAGAGCAACTAAATAAAATTGCTTCTCCAAAATTTAAATGCTGGACGCCACCAGGGTTGGGCAGGAAATATAAAAGGTGGGAAATCCGTGTAATTCACGGTAAATACTGTCCGGGAAATAAAGCCGTACCGAAATTATGCAAAAAGCGGAAATAAGATATTAGAAATCAATTTTGCAATTTTCTCTTCAATTTTTTAAGAAGATATTTGCTAGAGAATGTCTACAACCAAAACTCTCTAATATTCACTTATTTTTATTTAAAGGTACGTCCCACATGGATCATATTTAATACATTCTGAAATTTTATATCAACACCAGGTTAATAGCTCGGTTATCAACGCAGCATACAAGACATGTCTCCCATGCAATATCTGCATCTTTCTTTTTTCTTTCTTCTTTAGGCAGTTAAATATACGCTGACAAAAGAAACTCCTTGATCACCGTTGAAATGTACACGTAGTTCTAACACTCTTAGTCTTACCTGCCCCAGAGACATGTGTAGATTATGGCAAGAATGAATTGATAGAACGCCACCATGCAAATATTACCAGCTGACTGAATAAGATTGAAATTTGTCCTGACCGAAAAAATGGAAGAAATTACAAAGTTGCTTGTTGTGAAATAGGGTGCAAATGATTGCATCCTAAAGCACAATCAGTGCAATTTTGTGATGATTGGTCATTAGCACAATATGTAGCATGTATCCAGTGAGCCAATCCATATTTTGAAAAGAAGAGGATAACGAACAAACAACAGGTACGGTATGTGAATTTTCAACTCTTTTTATGATTTGTATTTTTTATGATGCCTTTGTTTTCTTTTGCAATAACATTGTTAGATAATCAACCATAGTGTACGGACCACGACCAAAATTTGCCAAATTTGTAAAGCATTTTGATAGACTTTGTTACTGGCAAACTCATTCAAAGGCAAAATGTGACTGTGTCACTGAATAAGCAAATATTAAAACTTTATAATGCAGGCGAGGGGGGTCAAATTTACACTTCCAATTTCATGCAATGAAACATTTCTATGACACACATTTTTTTCCACGCAGGATAAAGCAATTTTGCTCTTGATTGTTTCTGTCCCCACCCGCCCGCCCCCCAATCATACATGAAATCACACGTCATGCGCACGGGTAGAACAAGCAAATTGAGTAACTTTCCTTCTTTCAGCACCTTTAACATATACAAATGCAAAACAGCTGTATCTGTCACCAGAGTTGAAATACACGGGAGCGGCGAGCGATTTCGCTCTCGGCGATCTGAGATCGCTCTCCGGTAACTGCCACAAACTACAATACCGAGCGACCCCAATGAAATCGCCCGCCAAAGACGCAAAATTAGCGGAAAGTCGGGGCAAGCCTTGGCCGGCTATAACAGTGCGTCCTCCGCAACTAATTCAGAAAAGAAATATGCATACAAAGGCTAGAAAGAAAATGAAGATCGCCGACAATTTTGGCAAGAACTTTACAAAAAGCAGAAAATGCTTCAATACACATTACTGAAAATAGCAGAGAAGTAAGCAGGATGTTTTGAAATCACTATTTTTAAGTTCTAAAAGCAGCAATTATGCGCAAAATATCTGGCCGCCAGTAACTTCTCAGTGAATGCTTACATGTAGTCCATATGTGTTATAATGTGTTGTAAAAATCGGTATTTCAAACTCTAAGTTACGATTTCTGTTGGTAAATTTCTGCACTTGAAAGTGATAATTCAACCCCGAAAAAGTGTCACAGGAGTGTAGAATCATGTTTCGAAATTCCTAACACGATTTTTCGGAGGTATTAAGTCAAAAAAGTGATGAATGAACTTGAGCAGTGGTTGGGAAGCAGGCCTACAGTCACTGGAGTGAAATCTCCCCTCAGCTGCCTGTCGGTCAGAGAATTGCAGAAGCGTAGGTCCCCGTATCATTGCCGTTGTCTAGCGGTCTGTAACTTCCTATCTAACTGAATATTCCATTATGATGAAGTACAAAGTTACTTTATAATTTCAAGTTTCAGAAGAGTGTTTCTGGTCAGAATCACTGAGGAATTATTGAATAAAGATAAAAATGATATTTTATGTAAATTTTGGGTGATTGAGTAGACATTCGAACTATCGTTTGTTTTCATTTCCCATTTTCACAACATATTTTTGTTATAAATAATATACATGTATATAATAATATCCCCAACCCACCATTTTAAATTGAAAAGAATGGTTTCGCAAAATAAGCCTAGATTGTACCAGAGAGTGTCTATAACCTATAGCTTCCAGGGCCCTATGCGGCCCTGACCCCCCGGCCTATTTCGCGCTTACGCGCACCGAATTTTTATTTCAGATTTTTTTCAGATTTTTTTTGGCAAACTTACTCCCACACCCTGATATAGTTAGTACATGATACAAGGATACATGAATTTGTTCTTAAACAACAAGGCAAACTGCGATGAAACCATGAATGATAATACTGAATCCTGAAAAAAAAAGAATGCTCTGAAAACTGAAAATGCTCTGGTAAAAGAAAAATGGCTCTGGTGATTTCCAAATGGCTCCCTAAAAAATAAACAAAGTAATCAAACACGTGTCATGTGGGTGCTACATTTGGTACTGTAGGTTTTCCTTTCATAGACGTAAAAAGGCTACAATTGTGAATGACGTGGATAGATAAGTGGACAGACAGTGGACTGACATAATTATGCACCATGGCCAGTCGGCATCCTAGTCTCCACCAGATTATAGACCTGGGTGCTGCCACTTTGGGGGAAACGCCAATGGACCGAGGGTCCAGGGTAAGGACTGAAAATTTGTTATCTTAAGCGATTTTAGAAGAGCCTTGGTCCAGCCGTTGCCCGCCCTGGGTTATTTCCTACTCTGTGAGCCGTCCTTTATACTGGAGGGCCGAAAGACAGACTTATTAATAAGGCTAGGGTTTGACAAAACCAATAGAAAAGGTCTGTAGTGGTAACAAGTTTTAAAAGGGTCAGATAAACCAATTACTGGAAAGGGTCTGATAGACTTATCATTAAACGGGATCCAATTTTTCTTTCAGAACCTTTTGATATCGTCTCATCAACCACATGTCTTAACCCTCAGTCATTGACCCTATTTTAAAGTTGATCTATCCGAAAGAACAGATCCTTATTTTGATAGTCGTTTATCAAGACCCTCATTTAATCGGACCCTCAAGTATTGAACCTTATCTAAAAAGGACCCTTGTCTAGTCGACTGTAACTGCGACTTCTTTCCTACTAGGAATCGGGCACTCTTCCAACATTGCTCACCATGGATAACCATCCCCAATGTCCATCCTCTTGTCCAGTTCACTCGCTTGTCCAATTCGCTGGTCTTTAAAAGGCCCTGTATACCCAGCCTGTCCATAACCCGCAAACCCAGTGAAGTTTTTCTTATTTGAACGGCTTGAAAATAAACCTTGTTCATTAATGCGTAATAGTATCCAAACACTGAATGATAGACTAAGCTGTCTAGCCCTCTGGTCTTGCCAGGAAAGGCAGGAGTCACTTGGGGCATCATGGTCAAGGAAGACGCTCCTACTGCAAGCTCTACGGCGTGAGCCAGAGCCAGGGTAGGCTAACTATTAACTACAATCTGGTTCATAAAAACAACAAGAATAAATCAATTTAACGATTGACAAACTCTATCAACAGAACAAACTGTCCAAAAACACCCACTGAAACACATGGGTACTAGTTCTCTTAAAATCTCTGGATTTCATAATCACCCACGCTGTATGGGTAAGCGTATTCATATTCCCAGTAATTCCCAGTAAAAGGCGGTAAATACCGGTATTTCCGCTATTTTCCGCCACGCCGTCCGCGGAAATAAGCGCAACGTCCGGGAAAATGCCAACCCTGGACCGCACATGTTTTAAATAGAAAATTAAAACACAGACTTCTGAAATGTGAGCTTAATTTCATAAGCATATAACTGTTAAACTAATCAGGACTAGCCATATCCAAAGCAATTTGTTAGTAGAATTTGTAAAAGACTGAATTTCCAGAGCAATTTCTGTCCTACCTGCATAAGAAGCACCATCTACTGTTGTCACAAAGTATGCGAGCATCCCCATGTGTGATAATCTCTCTTGGTATTATAGTACTAATCTGATATGGTTCATTGAAAAGCCCTGTCTATTTTCAAATCAGAATAATATTTGCTGTTCATCTCTGTCACGTATCATATGATAATAAATCAAAAGCATGAGCTTATAGAAAAAGATAGACCCAACAGGATGCTATTTCCTTTAATAATGATACTCATTTGCCATGATTATAGATTCATGGAATGTGGCAAGACTTGAAAGGACGGGCCTAAGTCAAAAGTGAAAGCTGCAAAATGCATTCTTACAACCATCGTCATTCTACATTATTGTAGAGTAGAAAGTGGATTTTGTAAAAATGATCGGTGATCGGTTGTAATGGAGTGTTAAATGTGTTGTTTTCCACATTTATTCTGAATATTGATTTATTTAAGTTCGGTATTGCAAATTCACATTGTGCTGTGAGTTTCATTAAGATCTGCACTTTTCTAGGTCTGTCCAACAAACCATACAGACACACTATCATTAAAAACCACTCAATCACATCATTTAACCATAATTCAAATCTCCATACAAATTAACACTGAATGGCCGATAACAGTGCATTTGCAAGCTTCACTTTGACTTGGCCCTTATAAAAGTTCTTGCATATCATGACCCATATATCATAGCAAATGAGGTACTCCTTGTAGAGGAAATAGACCAGGCTTTCAACAATGGCAATATCAAGTATTAATACATCAATACAAGAGAGATATTGAATGCTCAGTGAGTGTGGAATTTTTGAGAATTTTAGATGTTAACGATAAAAACTTTTGCTTATATAAAAGCCAAAACAATTGCTCAGTTCTAACAGGTATACAAGGCTTGCCAGTCTGCCAATTCTCCGTCATCGCATATAGTTCTTCCTAACTAAAGAAGTCTGTTGGCGCATCAGATTACTGCATTCTTTGCGAGATTTGCTGACGTTGTTCATATCCGTTATCTTATTTGCCGCAGTTAAAAGGTACCACGGTGTTGAAAAGCCCTGTGTTTCCGTCATTTTACAATTCGCATTTCACTTTCATTTTCTACACTAGCGGATAAAGCCCAGGTTTCCATTCATGGTGTTTGGCATCGAACCTTTCTCATTAGTCGAGGCCGAACTAGTTCAACCACCACAGAAAGAACGAAAAAAGCAATACAACTACAACACGGTTTAATCAAGGCCACCAAGGTCATGCGCCTTGGCTACCCCTGTGACATGGCTCAATGCCCCCTCCTATTGGCCTTGGCATCTTCTTTTTGTGCTGCTTTTAATTTTCCCCATTTGTCTGTAAATACAGCAATGTACCCTATAGAATTCGTTGCCCGAAGAATATGGAAATTCAGGCCTAGCAAACAGATTCTGGTTTATTAACATCATGCCGCTGCTTCGTTCTGAGTGGAACCGGAAGTTAGCGCAAGACTGCCAAAAAGTCAGGATGTTGATCAGTCATCTGTTATATACAATCATATAAAGATTCTTATATTGCTGGTCAAAACGCTATAACGTGAACACGGGCGATCAATCTATCTACTCATTGCCCTCGAGGAGTTAAGGGGTCTGTCACTTCTGACACTAAGGTCAAATGATAGACACAGCCAAATCCCTGTGATAGGTCGTCGGTAACCTGCAGATCATTGCCCGCGCACACACTAGTACGCGCCGACCTGTATCACCAAGATGATACAGCCCCCGCGTAGCACCAGCGGCGCTTTAGATATTTGGTACGCCACCGCGCGTTTAGGCCGGCGAGTAGCCGACATGTAGCTGTATTCGGAATAGGCCAATGATGAAAGACATTTCAGGACTTTATAACATTACTAAAGACATAGCCCTCGTAAAAATACAAAGGATAAATCAAGTACCCGGTCTTGTCTTGAGAATTGAGGATTAGCTACTTCAACATGCAACATTGCGCGACATCGCTAGGGTTTTTTTTTTTTTTTATTTTTTTTTTTGTTAGTACGACTACTTATTCGCACTGGTACGTACATATACACGCGACGACTTTGGTATCGACACGTGCCTATACGCCGCAGCGCATGTTGTTTTAACAATGATTAATGAGTGATTTAACTAATGGACGCAACATAAATCATCAGAACTTTACATTTAGACTATGGGGCATTGACCAAAAACCGTTCTAGAAAAAAAGATTCGTAGCCTCCAGATTACAAATTGATTAAGATGACGTTGCTGATGAGAAAATCAACTAACTAGTGAGGCAAGTTCCTCAGTCCCATTCGTAGAAGGAAACACCGTCAATATTTTAGTGTACCAATTCCACAGACATGAACGTTACACACAAGATCAGTCTTTACAGCTACAGGCCCTCAACTTAGCTTGGTTGAAAAAGTAGTAGAAAATTAGGAGCAAAATTCCCCACAAAGCAGGAGAAAAGAAGGATTCAATCCACCAAAGTAGGAGGAAAGTTGAATATTTATATGTAGTGGTAGTGTTTGAAGTAGTAACCCCAAAGAACATGGAAACATGCGGAGTATGCAGAAAAAAATTCTAAGATTGGCAAAAAAGCTGAAATTCAAGGAAACTAGTTTTCCTTCATGAACAGGTGATGATGGTAGTTACAGTACTCTCAGCAACAACCTGTAAAGACTAATAACTCCGAACAAAAATTAAACCTATTGCAAAGGAGTTCTTTGGGAAAAGAGGAAAGAGTAGGAAGAAAAGGATTTTTAGGGGGAAAAATAGGAAAATCAGGATCTTCACAAAAAAGTAGGAAAAAGTAGGAAAAGTAGGACCGTTGAATGCCTGCAGCTATGTTATTAATATTCAATTAAGGCCTATGGCATGCACATCGGAATGTACTGGTGAAGGTACTCTTTTGAATGAATTTAGCAAAAGCCTTTCACGTAGTCCTCCATTATACAGATAACATCTCATAAACGTCAAATTATCGCCTATGTCAAATATTTTTGACAGTCCCAATTTGTTCTGTGCTTTTTAAATGGGAAGATTTTCTTCTACAGTGTAAGTCGATTTTTTAAATCGAATATCGCCTATCTCGAACATATTTTTGAGTCCCAAAGAGAGCAAACATGTGTTAAATCATTCGCCTACGTCAAAGTGGCCGCAACTGTCATTCTTGAAGGTCTTAATAGGTTGACCTTTTGATCTCTGCCTGTCAGCATGACCGTAAAGATATCATAAATTTCCCATTCCCTCTCTGCCTTTCTCATTTATGACAGCATCCATTTCCCTACACATGTTTCTTTATCTCTAACATTGAATTGTATACAAAACTGTAAATTTTGTCTTCAGTCAACGTGATTTGTGTGGTCCCCAGTGATTCGACTTACGAGAAGTTTACTGTATATGGTTGCTCTCAAATGCATCATCAAATTTCCCATTCAGTTTTTAAACATCTGCCAATTTACAGTTCGCATTGTGACGACACAGGTTGTCAAGCACTCCCGATGTAGTTTGCGACAAGGATATGACGGAGTGACCTTCCAGCTATGAAATTAATTTTTGCACACGGTAAAAGTCTTTGGTAGTTTGTACACTGATAAAATGTACTTGGTCACGACATTATAATAACTGTCCTAATTGATTAAACTCTCGAAAACACTCAAATTAATTTTGGAGAACAAACCTGACATAGGATTTTAGTAACATCTGGATAATCATCACTAGGAATAATTTGTTAAGTACCAATAATAGGACTATGAAAAGTCACAATAGTTTGCTTTGGCCTACAGTCCAATTAAAATGTTGTATAAACATCAGATTAGTACCATTATAAAGCTAAGGATACACGCATTTTACTGATATGAAATTCTCATTTCTCAAAATTTATGACAAGTTTCCCCATTAGGTATATCACACTAGATCAATCCATAAATCAATTCCACTTACTGACGATACTTACTTATTAATCCCTCTGGTAACTCCATTGATTTCAAAATTTCTTCTGTCATATCACAAGCATTCAGCCCCTGTAATCGCTTCTCCCAGAATAGCTGAAATGAAACAGAACATCAATATACATCAACTTTACAGAAGTGGAGAATGCAAATTATGATGAATTATCTACTCATATGCAAAACAAAGCAAGGAAAGTACAGGTAAAAGTGCAAATTATTTATAATGACAGATTGAAATATGCATACTTTACATACTTTTTTTTTTATTCTGAATAGACCTGTGTACTTAGTGAGTCATATTTATGGATGTTTCTTTCCTGACAACCTAGTAAAGACTAACGAGGTATCCCATTAACCTATTAATGAATGAATGAACTATAATTCTTTGGATCCAGTCTCTATGCATTACTTGTTGCCATGTCTAGCAGGCATCTGTCAAGCTTCCAGGTTGTCGAGAAAAAATTTAGTTGATAAAACATGTTTGCATAAAATTTGAATATATTAGTCAATAGGTCTATTAATCACTTTGCCTGATCTAAAATATGGCTTCTTTAAATTCTAGGGGAAACATACTGTAAAAATTCTTTTGCAGGAATGCCATTGTTTATACTAAATGTATTACACATTTAAACAGAATAATCCTCAGCTTCCCCAGAGAACAACTCCCTGAAGAACAAATCCCACAAAGTCAAATCACACTTTTTAGACTAGAAACTTTGTTAAAATCTGGTGGAGGAGTTGTCCTCCGGGGAGTAGTCCTCTTTGGAAGCTGTCCTCTGGCTCTGGGGGAGTTGTCCTTTGGGGAGTTGTCAGGTGAAAGTCATTCCCTGGGGAGTTGTCCTCTGGGAGAGTAGTCCTAAAACAAATCAAACAATCTAAGGCAGATTTTTTAGAAACACAAAGTATGACTGCCATCATCGGTCTATTGGGCCTTCGGTCTATCAGACCATCGGTCTGTCAGTCCTTCGGCAGAGATGCCAACCTCTGGCTCTAAAGCTGCTGTCACACTGCACCGTCTAACGATTCTGTCTGAAAAACGAAAGCGTACGTTTATTAAACGTTTATTGGACTTTTTAATTCGTTTTTCAACTGGATTACAAACGTATCTAGACGTTGACAGATGGTGCTTTTCCATTCTGTTCCATTCTATTGTATTCCATTTGCCACCATCTGACACCATCTGAGGTAAATATTTTAGACGGAGGCAGACGGAATCGTTAGACGGCACAGTGTGACTTAGCCTTTACAAATAAAAAAAGTATGTTTAGTCTGCAAAAAAAGTATTTTGGCTCGAAAAAGGGGTATTTTAATCTATTTTCCATAGAAGTGTGTACATAGTGATCCCACAAAAGAAAAGTATTTTGAGGCATGTTGCTCAAAATCGCAAGTATTTGCAACTAAAAAAAGTACTAAGTCTAAATACTGCAAAAAAGGAACTGTTGGCATCACTACTTTGGTCTATTAGGCCTTCAGTCTATCGGGCCTTTGGTCTATTGGGCCTTTGGTCTATCAGACCGTCAGTCTATAGGACCTTCGGTCTATCGGGCTGTAACTGTGGAGAGTCCATGGAGTTCATGGGAGGCCTTATAATTATCATACACACGTGCATGATGCAAGAAAAACAAACCTGTTTGGGTGTCTCTTTTGTGTCCTGTTTGGGATCTGCTTTGGTCCGGTTCTTGATGTGATTTGATTTCAGTGTTACGGGCTGCTTGAAAATAGACGCCGTCTGTCGGATAGGCAGTACGAGGCTTGCATCGTGCTTCGTTCCCCGGCTGTAGTCGAAGTGAATGTTCTTCAGTCGTTTGCTCTTACGGACACCCGATGATAATAGTTTCCCCGTACGAAAGTCAAATGCGCTGAGATCCAGCGAGTCCCCTATGAACCGGGCTATCTGTGGCTTGCTGCGAAATTTCTTCCCACAAGGACTAAAATAATAGGAAACGATGAGAAATAAACAAAAGGTGTAAATATATGTATACCGATGCAAGCAATACATGATCTTTTTTTTTTTTAATTAAATAATGCGAAGTATAACAGCATGATCACTGTGCTGTGTATTTAATCTTACTCACTCAAAACTGACAACATATCAGGGAAAAAATTAAAATTTTCTTTTCGGGGGGCTACTTTTCCAGTTGCACATGCTCTTTTGTATTGAACCCTATGGCAATTTATGGGGGCTCTTTTGCCATTTCAGAGGCGAAATCGCCCCGAGCCCCAGTGTAATCTTTCCCTGCAACATACGGGATAAAGGAAATTTGCCAATGCAATATTAAAAGGATTGTTCAAATTTCAATCTTTTCCATAAAAAGATAATGAAATTATTTCAGCTATAACGAATAAATACACACAATTTTTTCATTTCAGGAATGAATGTTTGGTTCAAAACAGTTTTGTTTCCTGAATAAAAAATAAATAAAAAAATATTAGGTGCCATATATTTGGGAACCCTGTCTGCTGCCTTTACATGATTTTACAAAGAGCAGATAGTAGACAGGTGAAAGGGTAGTATAGCATCTATTGCACTATACACCCCTTTCCTCTATGGGTACTTTTTCCATAACTTTGAACAAATTTTGGGTTACCATCTCTGACTCTACATAAACATAATTTCTAAAGATAGCACAGTCACAATTTCTGTGAATAAATTGTGACAGTTTAAGGACAAATAAGGGCCCTGCTTCTAGAGAATTTGATCAATTTGTTAATGTTTTTATTGTCAAAATTGTACAAGTTATACAAACGATCAATCGGTATTAAAAATTTAGTATTCTAAAGTATTGTGCTTATGTCATACGCGAGAGATATTGTGACTGTTAAAATCTGTTCGACAGAGGGCGACGTAATTTCAATTTGTGCAGCTAATTCCACACGTGGAAATGAACGCCATCATGGGGGTTCACTGTTAAAATGATACTTTTTTTTGGAAGAGCCAATGTTGTATTATTTCACAGTTATTTCCATCATTTAATAGGCCTGTTATTGTTGAGAAATTCTTTAACGATATATCGGTAAGAAAATCCTTACCGATATTGATAATTATCGATAATTAATTACCGGTATTGCCAAAAAATAGGCTGAATTAACTAACCATCAAAATAGTACACGTATTGTAGGCATGTGTATGTAACAGAATGCCTCTAAACACTGTCTTCCTTACCTGAAAATGTTGGGCTGATACTCTTCTCAGCGTAATATTTCCGTGAAATATTCTCCTCCTCACACGTCTTCCAAGTTAACAGGCGACTTGACTTGGTTATCCAGCCAAAAATATCAAAGCCAATGCACAACACGCCACTTCACAATGATCACGAAGGCCGCAGTTTGCAAGCTGTGTGCGGCAGACGATCATTTGTTTCGCACTTCTGTGCGAAGCTGTGCAGCTTACGTGATTCATGCACTGGTAGGGATACGGTGCGGGGACAGCGAACTATACATCGTTTATATCTGCAAGATCTCGCACGACAAAATAAATTGTATTTTGGGTGATCTGGCTTTGATATCTTTGGCTGGAAAACCAAGTCAAGTCACCTGTTCACTTGGAAGACATGTGAGAAGGAGAATATTTCACAGAAATATCACGCTGAGAAAAGTATCAGCCCAATATTTTCAGGTAAACAGTTTTTCGAGTCGAATGTACATGCATGTAGCGTTTATTTCCGTTGTCTCGTGTGTACATGTACATGTACATGTATAGTCTGCAGTACTTGTACCTCCGTCTACTCAGCTGACAGCTGATTTAGTCTATCAACAATTTGATTTTTTATGCTATTTTGAAGTTCTTTAAATGTTGGAACATACAATCCATATCAAATATGTCAGTTAACCATAATACTCTCCCTTACCATGATGGAAATCAGTCTTGGATTTGAAACAAGATCAAAGATGACTGTCGGCTAATATCGTTAACACAGATTCACTATCGATATATCGCTAAGATGCAAAATCAGCCAGTTATCGATAGTACTATCGATAGAGAGCATATATCGATAACAGGCTAATCATTTAATATGTGATACATTGTATGATGTGGAAAATAAAAGTAATTATCAGTGCAGTTTCGTTAAATTTGAAGCCAAAAAGTTGAGCTGTGTGCTCGTTTAGTGCGTCGCGATAAGTCCGTATCATTGTTATTGTATACATGTATGTATAAATGGACAAATGATAGTAGTCACATACGTAGTGATTAAGAGGATTAATTTGAATTTAAAGAAAGAGGATTGATTTGAATCAAGAATGAATAAGTTTAAAGTCAAAGCTCAATGTAAGTATAAACTGAGGGCAAAGCATTGTTATTGAGGAGAGGTCATGAAATAATAATTAAAGCCTATACTGCCTCCCCCCCCCCCCCACTGAAAAAGGGCATAACTGACATTTTCTGACCTATTTGTGGTAATCTCAAACAGGTCACCCTGAAGTTTAAAGTTTGAAGTTAAAATTTGAATTAGTTTCTACTTATTGTTTGGTAGTTATCACACATAATGCCTGCCGTTACAGACACTACATTTTTGGGACATGACTTTTCACCTACCAACGCATTAGTAAAAAATTTTGTGAGCTTAAGCATGAAGTGAAGCCAATTTTCTTCTGAAATAGATGCTGATGACCTATTTAAGTTGTAGGATGACTATTAGGTACAACAGATTCAGTGTATCCCGTACAGGACCATAAATGTTGCGTTACGGACATTACATCTCGGACCACTTGTTAGGTCCTTATATTTATACTTAAAAGCATTTGATAACTAATGTAAAGCTAATATTAGTCATTTTTGGTCCTTTCTTAACTATAAACTACATGTACTATAAATTAATTTTGAAGTGCTGTTGAATGTGAAATAATGAGACTAAAAGATTGTGCATTTTTCAAAAAAGATAAGAAAATTTCGTAAGAAAATGGGTTTTTTGAAGATAAGTATGTCTAAATATACTTCAAGTGTATTCAAATACTGCTCAAATTAAAGAGTTTGATGAGTTCTATTGTGTGGTACAAAATTTATCACTGTATCACATATATTTTTGGAATTATTACAGATTTCATGAGTTTGACCTCGGGTAACATTTTTCGTGGAATTGCCCAAAGGCAGATCAAAAATACCATTGACGATTTTGATCGCAACCCCTCGTTCATTGTAAGAATCGCAATTCACTGCACCACGCACCCAGCAAGATAAAGTCAGAGTAAGTTTTCTTGTTTCAAGCGACCTGCAGCGCTGCAAACTGTACTGAGCTTGTGAGGTATTTCTAGCGGCATGGCACAGCGAATCCCATATAGTAGCCAAAATCTGAACTAGTTCGCATGCTTAGCCAAAATATTACTTAAATAGTGTCACATGAAACGTTATGAAAATATTCAAAATTTAAAGGTACTATGACATACTCATGAAAATGAGTTTTAATTGATAGTTAATTGTTGTTGGAATACCATTCTATCGGAAATTACCTGGGAAATCATCTAGTATTAAAATAATACTGTACTTAAGAATGAAATATCATTATTTCTACACCAAGTTCGCCCCGCCCACAAAAAAAAATGCTGAAGCGTGCTTGCGTATCACGTGACCTCCGACGTCACCAGTGGAACGCCGCTCTAGCTCTGCGAGCGAGCGAGCTTGACTTGCGTAATGCGTAATACTACATGTACACGCAATACGAACAGTTAAAAGATCTGTCGCCAGTAAAACAACAAACTTCGAGGTCATTTTTAATCATAATTATGGCATATATATGGCCGTCTCTATATCATCTGGAAGTGATTCAGGATCAGAGATTTCCATGACTGACTCGCATCTTAATTTTGATGACAACTAAGCCCAGCAACTAAAACGAAATTTTGCCGCCAGGTTTCAGCTCGAAGCGCAAGACGAGCGACACCGCTGCAGGGCACATAACCCGACATCGGGCCGACATGAAAAATCAGGAATATGAGAGACTTATTTGGAAAAAACTATTGTGTAATAATGCATATTCAGCTAAAGTGTAGATAGTTGTAGCGTAATTGAAGTATGTATGATAACATACTGAACATGCTTCGGACATGCCTCTTTTTTACGTGTTGGTTTTGTATCCTTGCAATTGCACGCTAGCGAGGCAGTAGTTGACTTGGCGGCGCGGCGCGCCCGATCGAAGGGACTCAAGTCCATAGCTCCCGGCGGGCTCCCCGGCCGATGCATGGGTCAATTCCCTGCCGCGTCGGTGTTGACAAGATCGACACGCCAAAATGCTATAACCAACCAGAATGTCTGCTATCTGACGGCTTCAGTTAGTTTCTGGAGTCGATCGTTCAAATTAAAATTACAGAATTGTTCGAAGAAAAATTCCAGCGGCCGTCTGATCTTACCGGACAGTTCTGGTGAGTATGTAGCCCCTGATACATTTGGGTAAGTCGATCTTCGTCCAACCCGTAAGGCAAAGAAAGTTACCCTGCATCTGGCCGGGGAAGCTACTGGACTTGACCCTGGTCGACGGCTGCCGCTGCCGCCGCAAGCCAACTATACTGCACACTCGCGGCGTGCAATGCAAGGATTCAATCACTGACCAACACAGTAAAAAGAATGCATGTCCCGAATGCATGTTCAGTATGTTATCATAACTACTTCAAATTCCGTAAAACTATCTACACTTAATCTTGAATATGCGCTACTTACTAATAGTTGTTTCCAAATAGTCTTTCATATTCCTGATTTTTCATGTCGGCCCGATGTCGGCTTGTGTGGCCCTGCAGCGGTGTCGCTCGTATTGCGCTTCTAGCTGAAACCTGGCGGCAAAAATTTCGTTTTAGTTGCTGGGCTTATAGTTGTCATCAAAATTAAGATACGAGTCAGTTGTGGAAATCTCTGATCCTGAATCACTCCCAGATGATATAGATACGGCCATATATGCCATAATGATGATTAAAAATGACCTCGAAGTTGGTTGTTTTACTGCCGACAGATCTTTTAAATGTTCGTATTGCGTGTATACTATTACGCAAGTCAAGGTCGCTCGCATGCATGAGAGCGGCGTTCCCCTGATGACGTCACATGATTAACAGCTTGTTTTGCATATCGGGGCCAAAAAATGTGGGCGTTCCCAAACAGTTTTTATTTTAGTGAATAACTCAAAACCTGAAACTTGCATCGAGAATTGAAAGTCAGATTGGAATTCTAGATGAAAAAATACTCTAAAAGATGTTGATTACCCAGGTTTGATAGTTTTTATGTCATAGTACCTTTAAGCTAACTAGTCTGCCTGGCTGGTTCAAAAAAGTTATGCGCGACCCCTGTGTACTGTGTGTACGGCATTTGCTGTGCTATGCCTCCAGAAAAAACCTTCACAAACGCAGTACAATTCACAGCTCTTTAGGTCGCTCGAAACAAGCAACCTTACACTGACTCTTTCTCACAGTGTGGTGCAGCAAATCGCGTGTGTACATTTTTGACAACAAACGATGGCGTAACACTGTTGCGGTCAAACTCATCAATCATATATTTGATCTGCCTTTGTAATTTTTAGTCAGAAACCTGCTCTAGTCGAGTTTTGAGTGGATTGGCTAGATATGTGCGGACTGCGGAGTAGTATATTTCACAGAAATATCATGTGGAGAAGAGTAGCAATTTGGTATTTTCAGGTAAGCAAAATAGTGTTTTAAGTGTATGTATGCATCTCTGCCTGCAACGATTCGCTTTACGATTTCACGTGTATTTTGCACCCGCGAAGGTCGCGATTTTGAAATTCTTTGTGGTGAAAGAAGAAACGTGTATGTTTTCCATTTACAGAGACTCCAACTCTCCTGTTTTCATCGGGAGATCTCCCGCTTTGAGTCCATTTTCACAAAATCTCCCGCCCTCCCGCTTGAGTTTTAATTTCTCCCGCCCTAGCTGTGTTTCTCCCTTTTTCTCCCGACTAACACCTTTTTGAAAAGAAATTAATCTGAATCAGTGGATTTGACCTCATTTAGTGTTGTCCCATGTTCAAAAATAAACCTAAGACAGCAGCAGAGAGCTTCTAAAACCCTAAAAATGGCCTCCGGCCGCAAGGAATTTCATGTTTTGCGCCGGTGATGTGGGCTACGCACACATTAACTCAGAGTCTCCCGTTTGCTAGGGGGTCTCGGCGGGAGAATCTCCCGCTTAAGAGGTGTTTGGGGTTGGAGTCTCTGCATTTACGTCTGGGCACCTGGCCGGTGTGCATGATAGACTATGCCCACCAATGGACTCCGTGGAACACATGGGGATAGCTCCATACTTTTGTGTACAAAGTAATGGATGGCCTAGCTTATGCAGGTTTGGCACAGAAAATTGCTCTGAAATTCAGCCTTTTAGAACACTCTACTGAAATATTTTGATATGGCTAGTTTATAATCTGTTAAACATTATATGTTATGAAAATTAAGGAATCAA
>JZLH01S0603132.1:15383-29641 GCA_001188425.1 Eucidaris tribuloides | reverse complement strand
ATACTTGGTAGGAGCAAGATTTTGCTTTTAAAAAACCAAGGACAACGCAAAGCGTAGAATCCCATCGGCAGGTACAAATAGCCTATACTGCATACACATATGTAATGAACTGTGAACTTTGCCTCTTGGCCTACATAATCCAAAATCATACTTGGACTGTATTTTAATACTATGTACATGTACCTTCCTACCCAATGTCATGAAAATCTGTCTAACATTACTTAAAGTTATGAAAAGGAAACCATATTTTCGGATATGCGCAATTACAACCTTTAAATAGCAATTTTCACATTTACTGAGATATGACCTTTGAGCTACACATTCTGAAACCGAACATGGGCTATATTTTGGTATCATGTACCTTCACACCAAATCTGATGAAAATCTGTTGAAAATTACTAAAGTTATCAAACGGAAACCAGTTACATAGCTTTTGCGGCTATGACCTTTGACCTTTGAACTACACACTCCGAAATCAAACTTTGGCTGTATTTTGATATCATGTACCTTCATACCAAATCTCAGGAAAATCTGCTGAAAATTACTAAAGTTATCGAACAAAAACCAGTTAGTATAGCTTTTGGTGCTATGACCTTTGACCTTTGAGCTACACACTCCAAAATCAAACTTAGGCTGTATTTTGATATCATGTACATTGTACCTTCACACCAAATCTGTTGAATATTACTAAAGTTATCAAACTAAACCAGTTACATAGCTTTTGTGGCTATGACCTTTGACCTTTGAACTACACTCTCCGAAATCAAACCTTGGCTGTATTTTGATATCATGTACCTTCATACCAAATCTCAGGAAAATCTGCTGAAAATTACTAAAGTTATCGAACAAAAACCAGTTAGTATAGCTTTTGGTGCTATGACCTTTGACCTTTGAACTACACATGACACTCCAAAATCAATCTTGGGCTGTATTTTGATATCATGTACATTCATACCAAATCTCATGAAAATCTGTTGAAAATTACTTAAGTTATCAAACTGAAACCAGTTACATAGCTTTTGTGGCTATGACCTTTGACCTTTGAACTACACATGACACTCCAAAATCAATCTTGGGCTGTATTTTGATATCATGTACATTCATACCAAATCTCATGAAAATCTGTTGAAAATTACTTAAGTATCGAATGGAAACCAGTTACATAGCTTTTGCGGCTATGACCTTTGACCTTTGAGCTACACACTCCGAAATTGAACTTGGGCTGGATTTTGATATCATGTACCACCATACCAAATCTCATGAAAATCTGTTGAAAATTACTTAAGTTATCGAACGGAAACCAGTTACATAGCTTTTGGGGCTATGATCTTTGACCTTAAGCTACACATTCCGAAATCGAACTTGGGCTGTATTTTGATATCATATACCTTCACACCATATCTCATGAAAATCCATCACTCATTACAAAAGTTATCGAACGGAAACTAGTGTACGGACGGACGGACGGTGGTGTTTCTATATCCCCTTCCGACTTTGTCGGGGGAGGGAATAACAAACAAACATATTCATACAATCTATGTTATATGCAGAATTATTACAACTTTCATTTAAATAGGAAATCCTGGTTTTACAAATCATCACAATATTTTGTCTATCGGCAATACTTCTCCCAATGATAATCACTTGGCACATAAATCAAATACTGCAAAACACTTGACCGAAAGCCTGTGCCATCATTACAGCCAAAACAAAAACTTACCTCTGGTATATGTGATGAGACTTCCTTGGGGCAACGTCTGACAAATGACTCAAAAGCCTGTAGGGGCAAAAGTTGATACTTTAATAAATTAAAAACAAAAATCAATGTATCAATTACAAACCATAAAGATGTTGTCATTCGACTTCAAAAATCAATAAAATTCCAATTATCTTGCTGGTTTTAGTCTTGCTTCATACATGAATACTACAATGTAAGTTCTTACCTGAATGCAGTACTCTCTCAACTCATCATCTTCATCAATTTTACAGAACTTAACAATGAGGGGGATGATTCTCTCAAGATGCTCTCCGACGCGGTGACCAGCTTGACGACTGGAATAAAACAAAATGATACAATCCCAAACATAATTAACTCTTCAATTCTGCACTTGAGTTTCTAAAGTGGTGCCTGGCAACCAATTAATTAACATTTAACATCAGTGTTGTATGCCTGGCCGGCCTCAAGCAAAATTCTGGTAGCCTCAGTCTTGGTCTATTCACGAGTGACCTGTACAACCCTATCACTATCAATGGGGAAATAAGATGCTTGATATCTATAAATTGTCATTTTCCAAAAGAAACTTGTGTACAAAAGACTTGAGCCCTCTACATGAAATTGTTCCAACATTTTCTGGGAGACTGTTCCAGACATAAGAAGCTGTGTAAATGAAGCTTCTATCTACCTGATGAGTTTTTACTGCAAGAACTGAGACAGCGTGATCACAAGTAGTACTGACCCTGGTCACACACCTCCTTTCTAGGGCAGAGGGGTATGTCATTTAAGTATTGGGAAACTGTTTGGGCATGCATTTATATTCTATAAATATTGAAGAGTTAGGCAGTATTAAACATAAAACACTTACCAATGTTTACCTGACTGCACCAATACACTGTTATGTATGTCCTGTGGTAGAGAACTGTTATTTGACTCAGTCATTCACAGGTACTCATTCAGATCTGAAAATAGCTTGGCTGCTGCTACTCATAACAAGTATGACCTTGAGTCAGGAAATCAATCAAAGTTAAATGACATGATCGGCGGGTAGTCTTCAACTTGGGGTAAAAACTATTCTAGATCAAGTACTGTAAGGATCTAAGAACTGTGAAAAATTCAGTAGTCAAAATTTGACTCATTTTACCAAAGGACACCACCTCAATATGCCTGTGGACAGAAAAATTTTGTTGTGTTGCTTTCTACAGGGATGATTTTTTTTGGCGAAGAGGAAAAATACTGTGCTGGTATGTTCGTTTGTTTGTTTGTTTGTATGCTTGTATCTCCTTAAGTAAACTAATTCAAGTCAAATCATTCCAGCCAGAAGATAATTCCAGCTGGTGCAGAGACAGGTTTATCTTTCAAACAGTTTGCTTCTAGAGGCATGTTTCATATTCCCAATCATGTCACTGCCTTCCAACATTGTGTAAAAATATTAATGTATAGAAAATAATTCCATTTAAGAACCTCTAGTACAGTATACGAGCGAGAAACTCATTTTCTTAACATCATTATAATGACCAAAAATACGAACTGTATTGTATACCACGTACAGAATATCTTCAGACCCTTGTCCTGCATGGGTGCTATAATATGATGTGAAATTCCTCTACAAATTATAAATGTGTACCACATGTATTCTTGCTTAAGAACAGGCAATAAGCAGGTTTCAGAGGAACTGTACATGTGGCATTACCCTCTTTTGCAATTATGAAGATTCTGGAATTACCATCAAAAGCATCATTTGACTTGTGAAATGATGACATCATTATAATATTACCCTGCGGTGCCAACTAGAAATCTGTCATTATATTTCAGAACGAATGTTAGAAACCGATCTCCACGCATGCGCCATACCACTTTCGAACCACCATTTTGTATGGCCACAGTTTACATTTTGAATTGACAAAAAAAGTTTCTAAATTTGCAAATTTAGAGCATAATAATTGTAACTTTAAATGTTTTTCAGTGGTTTAAGGTTCATATTTGTCAATATGAAAAAAAACCAATAAATTACAGCCCTCAGATTTCTGAAAACCCCAAAAATCAACCTTGTCTCTTTCGACACACAATCCCACGAGATTGCGACTTGATAAAGACGCCATGGCAGGGAGTAAGTTGGCTTCCCAGCAGAGTATAAGCAGCATGAAACCTGCCAGTACTGGCTCCGCAGAGCGGATGAAAACAAAGTAGCACAAAGGCAAACCTTGCCAACGGTTATGAAACCGAATAGGTTTCAAAAACCAGATACTTCCAGTGATATGTCAAGTAGAATGAACAGATTTGAAGCTTATTTCTACAATCCCTCAAGGAGGGGAAACAACGAAATCAATGATAGAAGGTTTGGTTACTAAAATGTGTAAAACTTATGTTAGAAGTGAGCTTCTCAATACTGAAAAAAAAAATCTCTTGCAAAATGTTTTGTTAAGTGGTCTTATGCAACAAGGAATGAGTTAAAGATACAACTGCAACATCATTTTCACTTGAATTTTTGCAGATTACAATACGAATATGTCTATATGCTGTGCAGTAGTGGGGCAACTGCACTATAATTATACGACACTACTTCTGATGGACACAAGAAGAGGTAAATCTCTCTAAATATGCAGACACATTAGACAGGTACTCACCGATAGCTATGATTGCCCTTTTGCGGACAGCCATGCGAGGACTAGCCAACTGTGGAAGCAGAGACGACTGGATAGATGGATGAAAACTAACAAGTAGACCTAAAAAACAAAAACATAGAAATGACACAAAATGTGAAACTTGTACGGAATCAATTTCAGATAATTTACATTATACAGTATGTATAAATCAAGCAGCTACAGTTTAATGTCCAGACATACATAAAATCCCACATGCACATTTGCAAGTTTTCAAAACTGGGCATCCAATATTTGGATTACCGTACGTCACACTTCCTGGTCCACATGTGGTCATTATGCAAATGTTGGTGTTTTGGGTGATTTCAAATTTGGTGTTGGTGTTGGTGATGAGAGAATAAAATCATCTCCTTAACTGCACTCCAACACCATGCTCAGTTCACATCATACGCATATCCAAGGGGTGTTTTGGGGTGTTCAAACCCCGGGGGGGTCACTCACCATCTGGAGTGGTACCCATGCTGTCCAAGCACCTCAAAATTGGACCCTAAACGGCGTAATTCTAGGCACCAAATTTCACCCCTAAATGGCGAAAATGTCGTAAAACCAACTTAAAAAGTGACCCTAAATTGGGAAAATGGCATAATACAATGTAAAATGAGACCCTAAATGGCAAAAGTGGCGTAGAGTCTAGTACAACGAAAAACGCGCCCCAAATAGAAAGTGGTGTAGAACAGAGAAAAAAAATCCCCTCTTATATGAAGTAAATAGCACAACAGTAGAAACACAGCCCTAAATTGACAAAATAAATGCCGAACAAGAACAAGATGAGAAGACATCCACAAACATACAAAGAAGGGGACGAATATTAGGCTGAAAATACAACCCTTTTTTCAAAAAACGTCGAAGACAAACTGAAAAAGTACCCCTTTTTCTGAAAAACGTAGACGCCACCGTAGATCTGAAATTCGACCCTTATTCGACATTTTTTTGGACAAGCATGGGTACCACTCGAGATGGTGAGTGATCCCCCCGGGGTTCAAACACCCTCCCCCCCCCTTTCTTTTCCGGAAAATACCTCGTTTTATTAAAAGTTTAAATCTCTGAAACAGAATGAATGGTCAGATTTCGGTCACTGACAGGATAATTTTGGCCATGCAAGATTTTCTCGCCAAGAGTGACTGGTGTAGATGAATGGCAAAAACCACATGTAAATCACCAATACCATACATGGAGCTCTGTTCAGCAAATGCTGTTCAACACCAGCTTCAACACAGACTACAAGAAGTATTTCATAATTGAATCACTGAATTCACAAAGGTCCCAAATTCACATGTGAACAAATGGGGACTTGGGTCCTTCGTGAGTTCACTTCAATTTCTTAAGTCAACCTTAACACCAGGCCTGATTTCAAGTTTGGTGTTCTATTGTGGGTTGGTGTTGTGACAACAAGAACACCAGATTTCAACACCGAACTTGAAATCACCCCCTGTGCAAATGGGTGGTATCGGTACGTGCTAGGATCGTTGTTTATCTTTGTTTGTACCACACATTGCAGGAGAGCTCCTGAATGCATAATACACACAAAATAAGCCAGTTTGCAGTTCCATGTCCTCAACCACTGCTGGGATCACAGATATTTGAAAAGTGAGATAGGTCTTTAAATGAAGCATTGAGAGAACCCATTCATGTAGTGATGAAGGTCTGTATTAATGGCTTGTGTTAACCCATTGGAGACTAAGTACGAGTTAACTCGTATTGGGGTCTAAGGAAAATGTGTGTAATAGTGAAATCAAATCGTCTCCAATGGGTTAAGTTTTGTTGCACTTTTGCACTCCGATGTGCATCTGATGTAAAACATAGCTTGCATGAAGACCTATCTATGTTCATCAAATCAGAATGTGTGCAATTTGTGTATTGGGTGCAGTGAATACAATTTGAAATCAATTTCATACCTCCAAACCTGCTGAGAAGATCTCCGAGGATATCTAATGCTTCCAGCTTCACTGAAACATCTTCCTGCTATAAAAGATAAAAGATGATAGAAGCAATATATCTTTGTAAACTACTCACTGACCAGGAAAGTACATGTACAAGACAAATATCACAACAAAACACTAGCATACCAATATACACTGGAACTGCTACTTGCATTAAATGTATGTAATGATGTTGTGTTTCAAATTGTACTTCTTTTTATACACATATTTGACCCCCCCCCCAAAAAAAATAAAAATAATAATAATAATAATAATAATAATAAATAAATAAATAAAATAAAAAATAAAAAATAAATAAATAAATAAAATAAAATAAAATAAAATAAAATAAAATAAAATAAAATAAAATAAAATAAATTAAAGAAAATAAAATAAATAAATAAATAAATAAATAAATAAATGAATAAATAAATAAAATAAATACATGAATAAATACATAGATAAATACATAAATGAACAAATAGATAAATAAATTACAAGGGTTTAAACAAGTGTCAAAAATGTAAAGTCATTAATCATCAACAAATTCACATTCTTTGTTACGCTTTTGCATGGACCATTCAAATAAAAAAAAATGTATATAAATAACAGCATAAGTTAGAAACAAAAATTTGGCACAAGAAAATTTTTCAACATTGAGAAGAATGCAAACAATAACTAGTACACATTTTGTTAACTCAGGGTACAGTACTCTAAAATATAAATAAACAATTCAACAAAATGGCAGATTTATATTTGTTTCAGCAGGGTACTGTTCATATCATCATATAGGCAGATTTTGAAAGTATGCACAGTGTAATACATGTAATTTTGATGGGGTTATCCCCTTGAAATGAGATTCAACAATTTATTTCATTTTAATGGTAGACTTAAATTCCACTTACACAATAATTTCCAAAATGTTCTCGTACCAGAGTTGCCAACATACATCAATTAACAAATTCATTAGTTAATCAAAATCTTCAGATACTCTTTACTTACCATTGCAATAGCATTTGTGAGTCGTCCAGTGATACTTTTACAGATATTAGCAGCTAGTGGGCTGGATGCAGGTGGTAGTTCATTGATTACTGTCTTCAGGCCTGAAAGTTTAACGGCAAAAAATTAAAAAAACTTCAGTAACAATTTCATTAAGGAATTCTACATCACATATACCTCATATTCAATGATATTGACGATCTATATCATCTTGCTAATTTCCAGGCAAACTCAGAATGAAAGCAGTGGAATTGATATAATGCAGCCAATCTGCTCAATTGTGTTTCCAATTGTTTTATGTGGTTGACCTAGCTCTGTCAGGAGGATCCACGCTAACAAACATGAATGAAACTCTGACTATTTCTTAGGTGTAAGAAAATAAAGTGAATATGATTGCAAAATTGTGAATACCATGCCTTTTAATGTGCACAAATGAGATATGGGAAATGAAAAGTCGGCGAATCTCGCCCCAGCAGCGTATTTATCTTAGTGTGCCTCCCTCCCACCCCCCCCCCACCCCACCACACACACACACACACATTCTTTTGTAGATAATTACATGTGATGGAGAGTTATAAGTTGTGAGAGTTATGTTGCAGGACTCAAGAAACCTGGGTGCCCAAGTGCCTGGAGCCCCTGAAAATAATGGTCAGGTACTCAGAAAAAAAATAGAAATTGCCCAATTGGGCAGTGCCTTTTTTACTGCTAAATTCAACCCAAGTACCAAGAAGACAACCAACACTTTGAGATTTCTTTCGTCTAAGAATTTGCGCATTTAGATTTTGCTGTTGGGCATGTGAATCTACAATTCAAGTGCCCTACTGGGCAGACCAAAAATATGTTTTTGTTGAGGCCTGTTGGCATATTTTTCAACTCATTTTGTTCTATGGTATGTGTATATTGGACTGGTCTCAGTCCTATCATTTCCATTTACAGGGGACTAAAACCCAGACATCAATGTGGACTTAAAATTTTAGAGGTGGGCTATAGAAGGTCAATTTCAGGTTACATTTTCTGATCATGCTCATCACACCCTAGTTTGATTATTTCATGTGTATGGACACCATATTTGCAAAAAAAGAACGAAAAAAATGCGAAATCCAGGGTGCCCAGGCCAAAAAACTAATGAATCCAAGATGGCCCCCAATACATGTTAAAATGTAGTTTTTTTAATTTTGTGGGTTCTTTCTGGAAATTTTCTCTAGATATTGGGGTGTCCTAGTATGTTTTTGATGCCTAGGTACTCATTAGTGAAGGTTTCATGAAATTTGGGTTTTCTTTTTTGCAGAATGGGCAATTTTGGTCAAAATTCAGCAAGAGGGCGCTTTTCATAATTACTCACTAACTTTCACCAGCTACATGTTCCAAAACACAGTGGATTAAAGATAATCATCATGTTTACCTGCTGGTGAAGTTTGAACATCCTTACTTAATTCGTTTGGCTACAGTATCCGATTTTGTGTGTTCCAAAGCCTTCTAATTGAAATGTACAGGGGAAAAGTTCGTTGACCCCTATGCTTTAGAATAGGAGACTGCCTGGAAGCATTAAAGGTATTGGCTAACATTTACCACAGTTAAAAAATCTGAGCCGCATGATTCCCCATGCTACCAGTGTCTTTGATGAGGTCTAAAAATGAAGCCCTGAAAAAATTGTATTTCAAAATGATTATTTAGTGCTTTAAAAAAGTGAAAATCGTTAGTTGACCAGATTCACTTGCCCATTTCCTCCCATAGACTTACTGTGTGTACACCTAGGTTAATAAAACTCGCCCCGAGTTTTATTGTTTATTCATGTATAACTTGCCATTGGCAGTGTAACTTTCCGAACTTTTGTATTCTAGGGTGTATATTTGTCCATTTAAACACTACTATGTAGCTCAGATATCAAAGTTTGACAATTTTTTAAATTGAAGCTCCACAATGTTAGTCTATCACTTTAAAACTGGTGCTACGACTAAAGTATAGAAGATATTCAGCTTAAATTTCATGAGTGGGTCAATCATGTGATTCTCATTGTAGCCAGAAGTTTTCAGCTGCAGTGGAGCAAAGATCTGCGAGATATAAAGAAAAGCGCCCTCAAGGCAAATTTTGGTAAAAAGTTGCAATTTCTCGTAAACGAAAAGTCAAAATTTCACGAAACCTTCACAAATGTATTCCTTGGCACTGTTTGCACCAAAAAACACACCACTAGTAATAAAAACATTCAAAATTGGGCCACAAAGTTTTAAAATGTAAATTTTTACATATTTTGGTGGCCATTTTGAATTTCTCAGTTTTTCGGCCTGGGCACCCTGGATTTCACATTTTTTTCGCTCTTTTTTTCAAAAATGGTGTCGGTAGGCATCTTCTCATCAAATTAAGGCGTGATGAGCATGTTTTGAAAATGTCACCCTCTATAGCCCAATACAGAAAGGCAAAAATAGAGAAACTTTGAGCAAAAAGATGATCCATTCAAGAGTTAGTAATGTTCAAATTTGATCCTTATTAAGGATTCTTAAATTGGCACCTCTGTCACTTTATGTGACGAGGGTATGGAATCCTCCAGGACTAAATATACTTTGAACTTCATAACTATTGCACGGTTTGGCCAAATTTGCTCAAACTTCCCCTACTTTCTATCTGTTATTATGTTATATTCTTTGAATCCACACAGTTATATGGCTTTTAACCCACTTTAAAGATAAATGACATGATTAGGGGTAGTCCTCAACTTTGAGTAAACTATTCTTAAATCAAGTAAACTATGCAACGATTCTACTGTGGAAATTTGGTAGTCAAAAGTTGAATCATTTTAATAGTACTTCCATCAGTAACTTCCATCAGTATACATGTACCTTGTGGCAGACAAATGTGTTGTGTAGCTTTCTATGGGACTAATTTAACTCGGGGCTCGAGAGAAATAAAGTCCTGGTATCTTCATACTTGATTCTCCTTAAGTAAACAAATTCATGACAAATCCTTCCAGCCAGGAGATACAATTCAGCTGGTGTAAAGCCTGGTATATCTTTCAAGCCGTTAAAGGTATTGGCTAACATTTACCACAGTTAAAAAAATCTGAGCCACATGATTCCCCATGCTACCAGTGTCTTTGATGAGGTCTAAAAATGAAGCCCTGAAAAAATTGTATTTCAAAATGATTATTTAGTGCTTTAAAAAAGTGAAAATCGTAAGTTGACCAGATTCACTTGCCCATTTCCTCCCATAGACTTACTGTGTGAACACCTAGGTTAATAAAACTCGCCCCGAGTTTTATTGTTTATTCATGTACAACTTGCCATTGGCAGTGTAACTTTCCAAACTTATGTATTCTAGGGTGTTTATTTGTCCATTTGAACACTACTATGTAGCTCAGATATCAAAGTTTGACAATTTTTTAAATTGAAGCTCCACAATGTTAGCCTATCACTTTAAGTTCTACAGTGTAGCAGCATTTTTTTATTCCTCCCTATCATGTCACTGCCCTTTTAAGTAAATAAATCTGGATAAAATCAAGGTACCCCTCATACCAAACAAGTAAAAGATGTGACTGTATGTTGGTTGTATCAACACACCTACCACATAACCATATCACAATAAGACAACACCCCCTGCAAGAGCTTGGAGTCGGGGAACTTGTAAAGCAAAGGAATGTCTAGTCATGTGACCCCTTTGACATTTTATCTGCCACTGGTGGAGCAGTCAACAGATGATCACCCGATATGACTGATGACAACACTAGCTGAGCTTTAAAGTGATAGGCTAACATTGTGGAGCTTCAATTCAAAAAATTGCCAAACTTTGATATCTGAGCTACATAGTAGTGTTCAAATGGACAAATAAACACCCTAGAATACAAAAGTTTCGAAACTATCTGCACACAGTAAGTCTATGGCAGGAAATGGGCATAGTGACTCTGGTCAACCCAAGTACTTATAGATTTTCACTCTTTTAAAGCACTAAATAATCATTTTGAATTTTTTCAGGGCTTCATTTTAGACCTTATCAAAGACTCTTTAGAGCATGGATGATTATGTAGCTCACATTTTTTTTTGAACTGTGGTCATTGTTAGCCTGTGGCTTTAAAAATTGTGTTCTTTGATTTGCACACCAAACCACATTCACTCAGATTTGGTCCATCTTATACAGTGTTCCAAGCTTGCAAAGTTTACGAAAATTAATGATAAATCCTTCAAATTGTGTCGCTGCTCAAGTTGTATTTCTTCACAGTAGTCTAGGTTTCAGACAGTTGGTGTAGCTTTCACCTATTAATTGTGAATTTGGTAGAGTCCAACCGTAGTGAAGATTGCTTGACAATCGACCAACTGCACTGTTGTGAGTTTTTGACCTTGTGAGCTTTGATCAACAGGTATTCAGTTTTCACAAGATGATGTAAATCATATATGGCAGTCAGACTTATAGATGTATGCAGAGAACAAAAATAGGGATGTTTTATGTGTCAAACACCCCCCCCCCTCTCCCGGCTAAAGGGGGGTCTTTGAAAGTTTTGGATGAAATTTGTGTTCGCCGCTCCCCCCGCAAAATCCTGCATCCACCCAATGTCAGACTAGTATAACTGTGTAAAATTCTAATTCCATGATCAACATTATGTCTATGCATTCTCTATGAAATGTATCAGTACTTACATGTACTTTCACCAAACCTTATTTGGATTTAACATATAACAGCAAATTTCTCACCTATACTGGAGATATCTCTCAACTGTTCCTTTTCTGACAGCATGTTGTTGCACAGAGTATCCACGATAGTCTCCACCTGGTATTCCTTGACCTTAGAGACGAGTGGTCCGAGGCTTTCAGAGAGACACAGAAAATCAAAATATGTAAATCCATTGACTGGTACATGTACATGTTCAATTCAATTAAATTAAAATATTGTTTTTTTATGAAAAAACAAATGTATCAGATCTGTGCTGGTTTCCTTCCCTCTTTCTCACTGTTATTCACCCCTCCTTCTCCCCTTCTCCCCACCCCCCCCCTTCTTCTCTCCTCCTTCTCCCCACCTTCTCTCCTTCTCCTCCCCACCTCCCCTTCCTCTCCCCTCTATCTCCCATTCAATTCATATCTCCTCCAACTTCCCTCCTCTTTTTTTGCAACAGATTCTTTTTCTCTTCCTATCCCATCCATCTCTCTTCCATTTTCCCTCCTTCTCCCCTCCCTGTCCATCACACATACAGTACAGTACAAGTACTAATCTTCACATAGATCTAGGTATTGCAGCTTTGCAGTGTACACTGTTAGTAGCTCACCATTTGACAGCCAAATTCTGCACCTCTCCATTTTTGTCTTCTAGCAGCTTGAGTAACATCCTCACAACCTACAGATAAAAAAATATAAGTTTACTACCATACAATGATATGATAATCTACAACAATGTCTACAGTGATACAAATACATGTATCTACATGTAGTAACTTTTGGTTCTCCTCATTACAAATTATATGTAGAGAAACCTAGTTGACCAATGTCGACTCAGGTCGACCTACCTTAACCTGCCACTGTTGATCTAGATGTCATGCAACACTTTGGAAATAGTGTGCAATTTTAAGTGGTCATATTGTACAGTGGTAAGTGAGAATACAATAGAAGTGGGGTACTTCCCTTTTGCTGTACTTACTACATTACTGTTTTGCACAGTTTTTATTGAAAAGTTTTGTGTTTGGGGGTTTTTATTTCTTCATTCAATCAAGCACTTTTACATATATGTAACTCTGATATCAATTTTTTTTTCTATCTTGAACTACCAAAGTGTTAAATAGAATTTGATATTGATAAAATATTTATAGCTGCCTTGAATGTTCAAGTCATCATGTCCAGTAGCAAAATTACAATGTGCCCATTTAGTGAATACAGACATTGGTTCAGTAACTGATAATGAATGCTCCAAATTAACTCTTAATGTGTCGCTGGGACAAGTTTGAGCCACCAAGTGTACCCCATAAATAAATACCTATAGGCCTAATATAAAAAGACAGTTAATGCAATTGGTTCCTTCACTTCTTTCACTAAGTAGACGCACAAACAGCGCTCACTAAAATCACTCATAAAACTGGTAAGGCTACTTTGGATATTTTCAAATAAATTACAGGTTTCATAAAAGATTTTGGTTTGAAATGGGAAATTGTGTACATTTTCTTTGTATTAGCACTTGGCTATTGTCCAAAATACTAACTTCACAAAAATCTTGGAACAATCTTATAAATTACATTTTGAGAAAGCATCTACAATTTTTCCACACAATACTGTTCTCCAACATGCATACTGTAGTTATAATGTAGCTGTTTGAAGTTGACACAGAACTCATGTATGTATTGTTCAAAAGGCTCTACATGTTAAGAGTTAACAAACAAAAACCTGGCCCTGTGAAAGAATATGACATATCTTCACAGTATCTCAGTGATGTACCTTTTTCTCACTATCGTCATCAAGTTTGATGGAGTCCTTTTGAAGCTCTGTCATGAGGTCATTCGTTGCCATGAACCGAAAGTCCTTATCACTGGATGTCATCTGAAACAACAAAATACAAAATTAGCATAATTATGCTACTTGTGTCTACATGAGTGTATCTTGTCTCTTTCGATTCTTTTTCATTATTATATTTTATAAAAGTGGAAACTATATGGGATCTTCTTGGTTTTGATACTTGACCACTAGCCTAGGAAATACACAGGGGCTGAGGGCGATTTAGCCCCCAAAATTAAGAAAGTAGTCCGATAAAATCACAAAACAGCCCTCAATTTTCCTAATAGGGTTCAATGTATAACATACTAAAATCAGTATCGGGCTTGAAAGTAGCCCCGAAAAACAAAATTTTATTTCCTGCCCTGTACTTGACACTTGAAGGAATAGCACTGGCAGCTTCTTCCATACGCTAAACTAAACTGCAGTGACAGCAAAGTTATGGTACAGTGATTGAAACGAAGTTGCCTGCAACTTCTTCTATTTGTGATGGTGCAAGTATAAATGA
>JZLH01S0603122.1:1991-13049 GCA_001188425.1 Eucidaris tribuloides | reverse complement strand
CCCTCATTCCTTCCAACGTCTCACTCATCAAAACCAAATCATCAGCATACAGCATCTCGGTCATCAAACCTATTTATTTATTTATTTCAATTTTATTTCAACAGGGTTGCCCTTTCAGTTATAAAAACTGTTTTCCAAAGGGGCCCTGCATACAATAAAAACAAACATGATAAAAGAAATACAAATACAACATAAAATACACGAAATGATAATTACACAAAAAATAGATTAGAAAAAAAATATATTATAAATAGTAAAGCAAACAAACAATAAACACGAGATTGATGATAAATAATAACTTGGCTTTTTCCAACAATTGCTCTAATTGAATTGCTCTAGTTACAATTTTTTTATGGCCAACCTCATAACAGCTCAATGGTGGGCCGCAGGTCACCGGTCAAGAAGTGCTGTTGTAGAAATTAGATGTAGAAGTCCGAAGACTGATATCACACGTATACAAATTGAGGTTCTGTTTGTTTGCTATTTAGTCTAGTCATTAAAGACACAAGTTCACCCATTGCCTCCGAAATTCTGAAAATCCCATAGAGTTAACACAGGCCACATCCGGTTCCCATAGCCAAGGGGTTAGCAATGACCACCGTTTAAAAGAATGTGAACTATATAATTCTCTATGCTCTAAGTGTCTTTGATATGGTCTAAAACTGAAGCCCTGAAAAAATTGTATTTCAAAATGATTACTAAAGCTCAGCGACATGATTGGGAGAAATAAAGAATGCCTTTAGAAATTAGAACCAAACTGTTTGAAACATAAACCAAATGTACACCAGCTGGAGTGGATCTCCTGGCTGGAAGGATTTGTCTTGAGTTTGTTTAATTAAGGAGAATCAAGCATGAACAGGCCAGCAGTTTAATTTTATTTGGGCAGAATAGATTAATCCCCATAGAAGGCTACACTACAAATCTGTCTGTTACAGGGCATACTGACGGACATTATTTTAAAATGAGTCAACTTTTAACTACACAATTTTCACAGTAGAATCCCTGCATAGTTTACTTAATTCTAGAATAGTTTTACCCCAAGTACTGAGGTTGACTGGATTCACCCTGCCCATTTCCGTCCATTAACTACTGTGTGTAGATCTAGGCTATATTATACTACACTCATACATACATTATTATACTACACTCATACATACTATATTATACTACACTCATACATACATTATTCACTCACATACATTCACCGTCTTTCTCTCTTTCCTGTCTTCTGTATCCAGTTCATCTCTCATTATTTTTCATCATTTTTTCTTTTGAGGCCACCATCACCATCAAGCTTTATGCTCAAGATGGTGGTCTCTGCATTTCTCGATCTTGTAACTTATTGGCATGTTGTATTTTGTTGAAATATTGTCTTGTCGATGTACACGTATACTAAATTTAAGTTGTACCCATGTATTTTACATGTTTTGTTATGCTTATTTGAGAAATGCAAATAAAATCTATCAATCAATATCAATCAATACACCGCAGTGGTAATTCCAAGGGTGATATTTATTCATGCATATCTTGCCAGTTGCAGCATAACTTTCTAAACTTTTGTATACTAGAATGTTTATTTGTCCATTTCAGCACTACTATGTAGCTCAGATATCAAAGTTTGACCATTTGTTAAATTGAAGCTCCACAATCTTAAACTTGTGTCTCTAAGACCAAGACCAAGACCAAACACAAAACATAAAAGGTCTCATGCACAGTTGCAACTACAACAAGGATGGGATTGTGTGTGTCATTAGTAATATTGGATTGACAAGCATTGATTCAGCAGATACAGCGTAAACTGACAGATCGAGGTGGAGCGAGACTAAGAGATCCTCAGTGGCGTCCGCTCGTAACACTAACTTTACGACCATTTGCCCATTTGTAGCCAAACTTGAATGGTAGATGACTTTAATACAGGGTTACTTCAATGTTATTGGGGGTCAAAGGCTATGTATGTAGGTCAAAGATCAAATGAGGTCAAATGTTACAATTTACCTGCAAGTTTCAAATGGGATTGGTAACCTTCTAACCATAAGCCCATTTGTAACTAAATTTGGGTTGTAGATGCCTAACCGGGACCTCAATGACATATGGGGTCAAAGGTAACTTAAGCAGGTCAAAGGTCAAATGAGGTAAAATGTTATTTATGTGCACATGGCAAAACATATTATGGCTATTGCCTTTTCTATTCCTCTGTCCTTCTTCCAGTCATCGTCCTGTTCTTCATCCATCCTGACGGCCACCGTGACGGTCTGCCCGCCACCAAGTCGGTCCAGGACTTCACGCAGGACGAGTACAACTTCGGCTTCCGGTCTTTCTTCGGCTCCTTCCACAAGGTCATCAAGGCCGGACCGGATCTCTTCCTGATCCGATTCCTGCTCGGATTCTCCGTCATCCTGTTCCGCTCCAACTTCTCGCTGACCCTGGAGCAGAAGTTCAACACCACACCCATCGTCAACGGCCGCATAATATCCTTTGGCTCGCTGGCCAGCGCCCTCGCAGCCCTGTTCGTCGGTAGACTCGTCAAACTCTTCGGTAACGTTCCGCGGTTGTTCCTCCACAGTAGCGTTCTTCGCATATTCGCGATGATCTTCTTGACGTTTTCTCCGAATATTCCCACTTTCATGCTTTTCTACTCTCTTCTGGCAGTGTGCAATTCCTTAGGGCGTGTGTTGACAACGAATCTGAGCATCGGTCGCACTAGCGTGGACGATGCCGGTGCGTTACTCGGTCTCAGCCAATCATTAATGTCGATCAGTCGTACGATTTCGCCCCTCGTTGCCGGCCTGGCACAGGAGGTCAGCTACGCAGGGCCAGGGGTATTATCTGTCATATTTTCAACAGCTGGGACTGTTATGATACTAGTCTGTGACTTGGAGGGTACGGAGAAAAAATTAAAGCAAAAAACCTTGTGACGATCAACGTCGAACCTCAATAGAAAATCACTAAGGGTGCCTGTTTGGATCAATTGATTTCTGTAATTTTTTTTTTTTTTTTTACTCAATATTGTGGAAAAATGTTAAAGTTTCAAAAAATATATCTGGGAAAAGTTTAAGTTTTTTGTGTGTGTATTTTTTTTCTATAAATCAAGTTTTGAGGAATCATCATATTGTTTAAATAATGTCAAACCATTTCTTTAAATTTTATTATATTGAAACATGAGCAGGAAAGATTGTGTGTTCTTTTTTCACTTAGGCTGGGCCTCATGTATATGAATAGATGGAGTTTGGTCCATTGCAAATCTTGTGGATCAATCTATTTCCTCAGGTTTTATGTAATTCCTCATAAAATGTGGCACATGCATTGGTCTTGTAATGAAGATGTGCAAGACATAGTTTTTGATTGCATCGGAAACTGCATTGCCATATTACCGGCATATTGTGGCCATAAATGGGGAACATATTGCAAATCATACTATTTCCTCATTTCTTGCACAATGCTCCTAAAATTTGGCACATGCATGACACATTTTTTTAATGTGTTGGAAACTGTGTTGCGATGGTTAATGGCATATTATGGCAATGAATGAGGGGAAAATATTGCTAAACATCATCAGACTAATTTCTCAAGTCTCAAGCAATGTTCCAAGAAATTAGGAACACCCATTGGTCTTGGGGTGTACATGTGCAAGACACATGTGGTAACGGCATATTCTGGCGATAAATTTGGAAACTATTGTGGATCAAAATTCTTCTTCATTTTAGGGGTTAACCCCCCTCTCACCCCCCCCCCCCTCTCTTGGGCTGCCAAGTGAAAATGGGATGTGCATAGAAAAACACCATCATGTTTAAAAATCATTGGAAAGCACTACAAAACCATTCAACTTAGCATAAAGATACTATTAAACAAGTCATACAAAATTTTCAATTTAAGCATGCAAAATTCTGTATTGCAGAAAATCTAAATCCGCCCCTGCAAACCATACCATATTCACATATATTTTGTGAACTATGAATAGATTTATCACCAAATTTGACACAGCACAAAACAGTCAAAAAATTACCATTATCTGATTATGTGAAAAAGCTATATCTGAATGTCAAACATCTGGAAAAATAACAATGTGAACCTACATGTACTGGTTTTAGAGGTAAATTGGAAAAGTCTGTACTTCCTGTCAACAAAATGGTGATGAATCATGAAACCTTTAAGAATTATTTTATTTTGAGCATTTGCTTGGATGGTACTATTTTGGTGCCATATTCCACCAACGACACACTATTGTGCAAGTGCTACATCAAAAATTAAGACACATAGAAAAGGGAGTAAAAAATAACATCAAATATTTTTCGTAATATTTATATTTATTTTTTAACAATTTTTCACTTTGTTTTTCTCAAGGAAATCATGTACTAATCATTGTTAATTACATGTTCTACACTTACATACTTCTTCCATCATTTTGTGTTTTTCTATTTTGCATATCTGTCATCACTGAAATTTTCAGGTAAATTATGGTAATTTGTAGAAACATTTGTCATGGAAACATGTTGTATAAAATTTAAATTCATTTATAATCTGATGCATATATTTAGGTTTCTTTTTATGCCTCCGCAACGAAGTTGCCGGAGGCATTATGTTTTCGGGTTGTCCGTCCGTGCGTCCGTCCATCCGTCCGTCCGTCCGTTACCGGTTCTCGTTACCGCGATAACTTAGGAACCCCCGATCGGATTTTGATGTAACTAGGACCAAGTATGTACTATGAGGCACCAATGAACTGATTAGATTTTGGAGCTGAGAGGTCAAAGGTCACTGGGCCTAAAATATGTCTGATTTGGGCTCGTTACCGCGATAACTTGAGAACGGCTGGTCGGATTTTCATGTAATTTGGGTGAAGTATGTGTTATAAGGCACCAATGAACTAAATAGATTTTGGAGCTGAAAGGTCAAAGGTCACCGGGCCTAAAATATGTCTGATTTGGGCTCGTTACCATGATAACTTGAGAACGGCTTGTCGGATTTTGATGTTACGCAGGTGAAGTATGTATTATGAGGCACGAATGAACTGATTACATTTTGGAGTAGAAAGGTCAAAGGTCACCCGGCCTTAAATATGTCTGATTTGGGCTCATTACTGTGATAACTTGAGTATGACTGGTCCGATTTTGATGTAACTTGGGAGAAGTATCTAATATAAGGCACCAATTTACTGATTCAATTTTGGAGTTGAAAGGTCAGAGGTCAAAGGTCACAAGGCCTCATATCCAAATTGAGCTCATTGTCGCGATAATTTAAGAACTGCTTATTGGATTTTACTGTAACTTGGTCCAAGGTCACATGGGCTTTTTCATCTCATTGGTATTGCTACCATGGTAACTTGGAAGCTTTTCAAATTACATCAATTGGATGGGAGTGCAGACTGCGGAGGCATACCCATCCACTGCGCGCAGTCGAACTGCTCTAGTTTGTTTTCTTTTTTACCTTTTCTACTTTCTAGAATTTGCTTTCCCAATATAATTCTTTTCTCTGTAATATGTCAACTGTTTGTGTGACAAACAATGTACCCTGTTAGTGATGTGGTTATGTGCTGTTATGAAAATCATTCTAAATGTGAAGTACAAAAACGAAATAATTCATTTGTCACTATTATATTGAAAAGAAAGTTTAAGAAAAGAAAATTACCTCCAAATCTATCTATGTGAAAGATAAATAAATACAGATATATTTATATGAACAATATTAACTGATTTGTTTTCCAGTTTGTGGTTGTTAAATGTAATTGTTGGTGTACATGTTCCAAATTGTACCTAAGTGTACTGAAGAGTGATGTCACTCTGGTTCAGAAATATGTGTGGATTATGGTGGAACCGGGTTCACCCATCCAGATTGAATGGGTGAAGTTTAGGGAATGCGGAGCGTTGTTATATGGGAAAAGGTTTCCTCTGAAGATGAAAGGATTAGTTTATAGGAGTTGCGTGAGATCGGCGATATTGTATGGGAGTGAAACATGGTGTTTGAGTGAAAAGGAGATGGGGATTCTGAGAAGGACTGAGAGAGCAATGGTGAGAGCGATGTGTGGTGTGAAGCTGATGGACAGGAAGAAGACTGAGGTTTTGATGCAGATGTTGGGTTTGGAAGAGACGGTGGATCAGTTGGCGAAGGCGAACGGAGTACGTTGGTATGGACATGTGTTGAGGAGGGATGTTGATCATGTTTTGAGAAGGGTGCTTGAGTTTGAGGTGGCTGGTCAGAGGGGAAGGGGGCGACTGAAGAAGACATGGAAGAAGCAAGTGATGGAGGAGAGTAGGAGGGTTGGGTTGAGGGAGGAGGATGCGCCGAATAGAGTAAAGTGGAGGGAGGGGGTGAGGGTGATTTCTGTGAGTGCGAGGTGAATCCGGCCACTCCCGTAGTCGGGGACTAAACCGGATTTAAAACCTGGATTACTACTACAGGTGCAGCATGTCACAGCTGTTTGTTTCTACCAATAGGAGAGCAGCAATTGCACTGAGTAATGGTTTGACTATTGTCCTTACATAATACATGTGTATTTCCAAACCAGTTTGCCATCATCACTTCTGTTCCTGATCATCTGTCAAATACATAAAACAGAGCAAAGGATGTACAATCAAAACTGTTTTTCCGGGCCACCTCTGTATAGCAGTCAACCTGCCTATAAACGCTACTAAAATGATTCCCCTGAAGACAAAATTGTGTTTAAAGACTTGTCTGTAGTAGCCACTTGTTTGTAAAGGCCACATTTTTACTTTCCTTTGGGTAGCCGCTGTCCCATATAGACTGTTTTCACTGTACGTGTATCTAGTGCTTTTGGTGGTTGTTGGTTGGGGTTGTTTGTTAGAAGATTACTGTCCGAAAGACTGAGGGTCCAGTAGACCCTATTATCAAAAAGGGCCCGGTAGACTCATTTTCAAAAAGGGTCTGATATACCGATTGATGGTACTAAGGGTACGATTGACTGATTATCAAATGGGTCCCATAGACCGATCCTTTTCCATAATCGGTCTATGGGACTCTTACCATTAATCAGTCTATCGGACCCTTTTTGAAAATCGGTATACAGGACCATTTTCGATAACAATCAGACCCTTACTTTTAATGGAAAATCGGTCTGTCAGACGCTCGGCCTATATACAGGGTGGCCCAGAAAGAATGCTACGAGTATGATCGCTAATTTCGTCACTATTTTCGGCAAAATGTCATTAATTTTTATTTCGTTGGTTAGAACATTCTTTTTCCAATAAAATGATACCAAGATCCTTGATTTTGAGTAAGGCGTTTTGATTCTAGGGCCATTTTTCGGAGGCAATGCAATTTCCCAAATTTGCCAATTTTTCAACAGCGGCGGTCATCGGAACGCCAAGATATTTTGGCGTCTCACTTGCCATACCGGACAAACCGCGATGACAATGGAGACATAGCTCGCATCGTCTTCCTTATGAAAGCCAGGGCATTCCAGCCCTTTGTCATCGCGGTTTGTCCGGTATGGCAAGCTGAGACGCCAGAATATCTCGGCGTTCTGATGACCGCTGCTGCTGAAAAATTTGCCAATTTGGGAAATTGCATTGCCTCCGAAAAAATGGCCCTAGAATCAACACGCCTTACACAAAATCAATGATCTTGGTATCATTTTATTGGAAAAAGAATGTTCTAACCAACGAAATAAAAATTATAGACATTTTGCCGATAATGATGACGAAATTAGCGATCATACTCGTAGCATTCTTTCTGGGCCACCCTGTATAGACCGGGGGGGGGGGGTGACTCACCATCTGGAGTGGTACCCATGCTTATCCAAGAACCTCAAAATTGGACCCTAAACGGTGTAGTTCTAGGGACCAAATTTCACCCCAAAATGGCGAAAATGTCGTGAAACCAATCTAAAAACTGACCCTAAATTGGGAAAATGGCGTAATACAATGTAAAATGAGACCCTAAATGGCAAAAATGGCGTAGAGTCTAGTATGGAAAGTGATGTGTAAAACAGAGAATTCTCTGTTCATGTTCTTGCATATAACACAAAACAGTAGAAATACAGCCCTAAATTGCAAGATAAAGCAAAGCCTATAGAATAATTACAAAAATAAATGCTGAACAAGAACAAGATGAGAAGACGTCCACAAAACATCAACGAAGGGGACGAATATTAGATTGAAAATACAACCCTTTTTTCTAAAAACGTCGAAGACAAACTGAAAAAGTACCCCTTTTTCTGAAGGACGTCGACGCCGCCGTAGATCCGAAATTCGACCCTTATCCAACGTTTTTTGGACAAGCATGGGTACCTCTCCAGATGGTGAGTGACCCCCCCCCCCCCCGGTATATAGGACTCTTGGTCTATAGGTTTTCCTCCTGTTGGAATTGTGGCAGATTCCTTCTTGTAAGCCTGTGTTGTGGAAGTATTATTTCTCAACTGTTTCAAAGATCATGATATGACTTGCCTTTGAACTTGCCATTGAATATCATTTACAAGACAAAATTATTTACCCCTTTGTAGAGTAAATGTCACGGGTAAGGTTTTTGGTTTAGGTTTAGGGTCAAGGTTCTGTATGAAACTGATTTAGTGCCTTATGATTAATGATTTTTTTTTTTGGTAGGGTTAACGCAGAGTTTGAAGAAATATTGAAATTTGTCTATGATTACAAGGGTAGTATGTACCATGAAAATTATCGATATCAGATGGTTGAATTATTGTGGAATGGCGCCACCTCTTGATGAGAAATTTCCAGTTCATTTATCCGACTCTATTTTCAGTCCAGTTGTCGTAAAATATTCCCGTTAATTGCGGGCGATAGTTTCTAATGACTCGTAGTCGTTAAGATTTACATGTATTTCCTCAACAAAAGATATGTAGGGAGTAATATTGAAATAATAATCACCATCTCAAACATAAAAGTTATCTCGTCCAGGTCTAACCACCTTCACGTAAAGGGAAATTCCATGCTCATAGCAAGTTGCAGGAAAACTGGGGAGAAAAATCACACAAATCATAGTTATTCAAGATATGAATTTACAAAAATTACAACGATCATTACAGAATTGGCTGTGATATCCCCGGGTGATATCCACTGCGAGCAACCTTCCAATATCACTAAAATTCATTTTTTGTGGGGGCGGGGGTGTTAATGACGGATACTAGCCCGGGGGGGGGGGTAGGGACTCGCCATCTGGAGTGGTACCCATGCTTATCCAAGCACCTCAAAATTGGACCCTAAACGGCGTAGTTCTAGGGACCAAATTTCACCCTTAAATGGCGAAAATGCCGTAAAACCGATCTAAAAATTGACCCTAAATTGGGAAAATGGCGTAATACAATGTAAAATGAGACCCTAAATGGCAAAAATGGCGTAGAGTCTAGTATGGAAAGTGATGTGTAAAACAGAGAATTCTCTGTTCATGTTCTTGCATATAACACAAAACAGTAGAAATACAGCCCTAAATTGCAAAATAAAGCAAAGCCTATAGAATAATTACAAAAATTAATGCCGAACAAGAACAAGATGAGAAGACGTCCACAAAACATCAAAGAAGGGGACGAATATTAGACTGAAAATTCAACCCTTTTTTTCAAAAAAAAAAAACGTCGAAGACAAACTGAAAAAGTACCCCTTTTTCTAAAGGACGTCGACGTCGCTGTAGATCCGAAATTCGACCCTTATTCAACGTTTTTGGGACAAGCATGGGTACCTCTCCAGATGGTGAGGGAACCCCCCCCCCCCCACGGGTATAGGACCCTTGGTCTATAGGTTTTCCCCCTGTTGGAATTGTGGCAGATTCCTTCTTGTAAGTCTGTGTTGTGAAAGTATTATTTCTCAACTGTTTCGAAGATCATGATATGACTTACCTTTGAACTTGCCATTGAATCTCATTTACAAGACAAAATTATTTACCCCTTTGTAGAGTATATGGCATGGGTAAGGTTTAGGTTTAGGGTCAGGGTTCTGTATGAAACTGATTTAGTGCCTTATGACTAATGATTTTTTTTTTAGGGTTAACGCAGAGTTTGAAGAAATATTGAAATATGTTTATGATTACGAGAATAGTATGTACCATGAAAATTATCGATATCAGATGGTTGAATTATTGTGGAATGGCGCCACCTCTTGATGAGAAATTTCCAGTTCATTTATCCGACTCTATTTTCAGTCCAGTTGCCGTGAAATATCAGTTCCCGTTAATTGCGGGCGATAGTTTCTAATGACTCGTTAAGATTTATTTCCTCAACAAAAGATATGTAGGGAGTAATATTGAAATAATAATCACCATCTCAAACATTAAAGTTATCTCGTCCAGGTCTAACCACCTTCACGTAAAGGGAAATTCCATCCATGCTCATAGCAAGTTGCAGGAAAATTGGGGAGAAAAATCACACAAATCATAGTTATTCAAGATATGAATTTACAAAAATTACAAAGATCATTCCAATATCACTAAAATTCATTTTTGTGGGGGCGGGGGAAGAGGGGGGGGGGGGGTATGATGGGTACTAGGCCGGGCTATTTTGGGAGATCTCGGCCGTTGACCGCGCGATCGCGACGAAAATTGGCACGCACGTCGCCCGCGACCTAATCTACAAAATTGTATAGTTATTTTTTTCATGAAAATTGTTTTTAGTTAATTATGCTAACTTATGCATAATTAATATGTGAAATTATACTTTTTGCTCTATCTCACTAAATACGGCTCCAAATGTGCTAATTTTTGGTGTAGAAACCCTTTGTTGTGTTCTCGGCAAATGTACGTGAAAAAAATTGCGATATCATATCAATTTCTTATGTACTTTATTGTGTTTGCAATTTCTTGTTGACCTTTTGTTTTTCATTGAAATTTGTCGGTGACACTTAGGCGATCATAAACAGCATAAAATTAAGTAATTTGAATCAGTAAAAGCAAAAATATGCATACATTTATGATATTTTGGCTGAAAACACAATTTGTATTGAAATTGTACACAAAATCATGTTTTTGAGCAAATTTGGTTGCGACATGCATGTACACAATTATGCGTATCTTCGGAACCGCATACCCGGGCGTCGCAAATTTGGTCTTAAAAGATGCGGGAGACTTGGAGGAAAAAAGTCATGAAACATCGCGGCGAGAGCT